>JAWNNM010003362.1:0-22598 GCA_035044965.1 Lordiphosa andalusiaca
GCCCTCATCAATACGTCCGTTGCTAAGTGGAAGATGCAGATCTTGAGGAGCTTGCTCAAATAGCTGACAAAATGCTGGAGGCAAACACAACTCCGTCTACTTACATGATAGCTACACAGCCACCTCCTCCACAAGCCACAACAGACTCTGACGTCAGCGCTATATCATCGGCAAGTACCTTTAAGGAGTTGTCTAAAAACATTCAATTATCCAATCGATCACATGTGAATGAACATGATAGCTACACAGCCACCTCCTCCACAAGCCACAACAGACTCTGACGTCAGCGCTATATCATCGGCAAGTACCTTTAAGGAGTTGTCTAAAAACATTCAATTATCCAATCGATCACATGTGAATGAAAATTCCCAAAATTCAAGCAACAAGTTCAAGCAACAAGTTTTATGCTTCTACCATGTCAACCCGTCTGTTCCAGCTCCAAAGATTTAAGCGCATGAAGCTGCCGTTCAATACGCTGGTTGACGGCAGCAAATCACCAGCCAGCGTTCCTGTCCATTTTCCAACAACAATAGAGGAATGTCGACTTCATATCTACGATCTCAAAACACATACTCGTTTTCTAATTGACACAGGATCTGTGATCTCAGTGATACCGCGCTCGGCGGTTAAACAAAAGACACGGCTATCGAACTTAACATTATACGCTGCAAACCAAACCACGATCAACACATACGGAAATTGCATAGCCGAAATAGACTTAGGCCTGCTCCGTAAATTCACCTGGTCTTTCACAGTCGCTGAGGTGGAGACAGCTATCATCGGCGGTGACTTCATTTCACATTTAAAACTGGTTATCCATTTGACCAACAACCGACTCATTGATTCCAATACACCTTGCCAACATGAAACAATTCTCCATTTCTACAGTACAAGGTTTTTCGGACTTTCGAGGCTTACTTCAAGAATTTATTGACATAACAAAACCAGGCATCAAAAAACCTCACAATACAAATTTCGATGTATGCCATTATATCGAAACAAACGGTAGTTCGGTTGCAGATCGGCCGCGCCGCTTACCAGGTGAGAATCTTTTGGCGGCCAAAGCCGAAATCAATTTTCTCATCGAACAAGGAATATGTCGACCTTCCGAAAGCCCATGGTCAAGCCCATTACACTTAGTGGCTAAAAAAGATGGAGCATGGAGAGCATGTGCGACTATCGAAAACTAAATGCTGCAACAATACCTGATAGGTATCCCATCGCTCACATCCACGACTTCGCAGAACAGCTAAATGGAAAAACTATTTTCTCCAATCTGGACTTGGTTAAGGCTTACTACCAGGTACCAATGACTGATTCTGATATACAAAAAACTGCA
This sequence comes from Lordiphosa andalusiaca, assembly GCA_035044965.1. Classification (NCBI taxonomy): domain Eukaryota; kingdom Metazoa; phylum Arthropoda; class Insecta; order Diptera; family Drosophilidae; genus Lordiphosa; species Lordiphosa andalusiaca. The sequence continues at coordinate 1,340 of JAWNNM010003362.1, forward strand.
CACCATTTGGCCTAATAGAATTTCTCAAAATGCCATTTGGGTTAAAAAACGCCACACAGACATTTCAAAGATTTATGGACAACATGTTTCGGGGCCTGGATTTCGTTTTCTGTTATATTGACGACATTCTCATAACGTCTAAAACAGCTGACGAGCACGAAGAGCATCTCCGCATTGTTTTCGAGGTCCTTCGACAACATGGTTTGTGGATCAATGCCAGCAAATGTCAAATTGCACAACCTCAAGTACGTTTCCTAAGCTATTTGATTGACCAAAATCGTATTCAGCCGCCCGCAGACCGCATTGACGCCATCACATACTATATATATACGCCCTGAAACCAGCTGTGAATTGAGTCGTTTCCTTGGAATAATCAATTATTACAGACGTTGTCTACCAAACTCTTCCCACATTCAGGCACCTTTTTCCGAACTTATAAAGGATATCAAGAAAAACGACAAGAGAAACGTAGATTGGACTCCGAAACTTATTCTGTCTTTTGAACGATGCAAACAGAGTGTATTAGATGCAACCATGTTGGCTTTCCCTGCACCAAATGCCAAGCTCGCCTTGGTCTGCGATGCATCAGATCTTGCTATCGGAGCAGCACTGGAGCAGCAGGTTAACGGCACATGGCAGCCACTGGGTTTCTTTTCAAAAAAACTAAAGAATGCAGAAAAGAACTAAGCACCTATGACCGTGAGCTCTTGGCAATCTATGAATCCGTCAAACAATTTAAACATTTACTGGAAGCTCGCGTATTCATAATTAAAACGGATCATAAGCCACTAGTTTATGCGTTCAGTCAACGTCCGGACAAAGCATCACCAAGGCAGCTAAGACATCTCGGCCATATATCGCAGTTCTCAACAACAATCATTCATGTGAAAGAAGAAGAGAATTGTGTGGCAGACGCACTTTCCAGGCTTTGTGCCATCACAATGCCCAACGCAGTTAGTCTGAAAACTATCCAAGACGCTTTTCACCTTTCTTGCGAACAGATGGCGCCACTATTCCGTTACCGCTCTATACAATGTTTCGTGAACCTAATGTGATCTTGTAAAGGGAATTTTAAAGTGCGTTGTATATTGTGCGTTATGTGCAACAGGTGGCGTCACAAAAGATGTTTTCGCTGACAGATGGCGCCCCAAAGCTTTGCCGACAGATGGCGCCACTGCGCCAGGCCCAAATTCCCGTTGTCCTATTTTCTTACTTACCCGCAAACACCGATTTTTCGCGTTTCAAGAAAAAAATAAAATGCACCCCCTTGAGAATCTGTCGATTCAAGTAAGGTAGTATCGATTTCCCCGTGAGACTGGTAATGGACCAATGATGTCTAAGTTGATCTGGTCAAACCGCTGATCAATTGGCCCGTAGCTCCCCATTGTAGATTTGTTGTGGCGTTGAACTTTGCACCGTGCACGTGCGAACAAAATTTCCAATGTCCTTTGACATAGACGGCCAAACAAATCGATCCAAGACCAGCATTTGGGTAGCCCTGCGGCCGGGATGTACCAAGTTATGGACTTTTTGCATAACTTGTTTGCGTAGTTGGCTCGGAATGAACGGTCTTACTCAGGCCCGTAGAGAGGAATTACGGGCCTGGGGGGAAAAAAATTCGCGGGCCACCATTTAATAAGAAATATTTTTCAACATAACTAAAATCATGTTGAGTTTTGTTAATGGTTAGATACATATATAATGTATATATACAGATGAGCAATAGGAATTCTGTTTCAATACAAAGGCATGGAAAAAGGATTAATTTTCAAGTTTTCGTCTCTATCGCGGTTAGTTGTTCTCCAATGAAATTCGCTTTTCGGGCTTTCGCAAAGGCAAAGGATTCGATTATTACGCTGAAGTCCAACTGCCTTGCTAACTCGGACTCCATACTTGACGTCGCCAGACCAATTAGACGCTTTTGTTTAGAACAAGATCTGTGGAAGTTAAAAAGATAAAACCCGTTCTCCACTAGCGACACTGACCGGGAGAGAACAAAAAAACTTCTTAAAGAAACGCAGACATTTGGAAAAAGATTCTGAAGGTTTCTTGAGTGCGTTGAGCAATCCAAATGGAGAAAGGTTCTTTTCAAAATTATCTACATATATATGTTTGAGGAGGACGATTTCATCTTTCAACTCTTCGGAAACATCAGCTTCGTACTTCTTCGTAAATTCTGCGGCAGACGTCTGGAGAGTTTCTTCATCCAACGTGGTGAATTTCTATAAAAAAGAAAACACTTGATTCAAATATTTTACTGTGTTGAATCTTTTTGTAATTCCTGCAATTACCGAATCGATGATGCAGAGGAAAGTACTGGTCAAAAAATTTTCTTCTTCAGAAATGATGTCGATTTCTGGACTTGCGTCTTCATCATCCAAAAATCCTTTTGCACTTTTTCTGTTGCGAATGGTTGGCAAAGTTTCAGGAATGTTGCAATCTCTTGCGACAAGTTTACATTCACTCAGAATGAGACCCCATCGATTTCGTATATTGTAGTTTCTCTTGCTTGAAGGACGACGTTTCTCTCATTAATAGCATTTAACATTTTGCACCAAATCGACGACATCAAGATACATTCGAACGAATTCATGTATTTTTGAATACCGTTGATGTCCCGGAGAGTCTCCGCTGTCAAATTGAGTTCCTTCAGTTCGTCAAGTGCATATTGTATTCCAGAAAGATGTTTCGCGAATGGTTTAACGGCGTCAAATCTTGCAGACCATCGCATTGCAGCAGACCAAATAATACTAAATGCGCCACTTGCGGCTTTTGATAGTCATGATTTTTTCTCATGTTGTACAGGGTTGTCCATATTCGACGGACCCATCTGGCAACGCCATAACTTTTGACAGAGATGTCAGATCGCTTAATGACATACCGCGTTTGAAGCGTCAGTCCAAGCAGATTTTTACCATGGAACAATACACGCCACGCGAGCGCTCTGAAATAGTTGAAATTTACATTCAACAGAACAAGTCAATTGTGAAAACAAAATTATCATGTCCGATGAAGCCCATTTCACATTGAATGGGACCGTAAATAAGCAAAATTGCCGTATTTACGCCACTGAAAATCCTCAGGAGATTCAAGAAGTGCCTCTTCATGACGAAAAAGTCACAGTTTGGTGCGGCGTTAGTGCGAAAACGGTCATTGGGCCGTTTTTCTTCCAAAATGAAAATGGCCATGCTGTTACCATCAACCAGGAGCGTTATCGCGACTTGATGACCAATTTTGTGATGCCAATTATTCGTCGAAAGCGTATGAGGCAGTTCTGGTTTCAACAAGACGGCGCTCCACAGCACACAAGTCGCATAACAATCGATTTTCTGAAGAAATTGTTTCCGGGCCGTTTGATGTCGAAAAGTGGTGATTTGGATTGGCCACCGCATTCGCCCGATTTGACGCCGCCTGACTTCTTCTTGTGGGGATATTTGAAGTCAAAGGTTTACGTTAACAAGCCAAGGACCGCAGAAGAGCTCAAGGACAACATTCGTGAAGAAATAGCCGCTATTCCGGCCGAAATGTTGGCGAAAACGATGGAAAATGCTGCAAAAAGGGCACAACGCCAGAGGCGGCCATTTGAGAGATATCATATTCAAAAATGGATGTAAACAAATCTACTTGGAACAAATTAAATGATTAAGATTGCCAAACGCCAAATTTTTTTCTTTTTTTCTTTGATTTTTTAAAAAAAAAACATGGGTCCGTCGAATTTGGGCAACCCTGTACAATACATAGTTTATTTAAGTTTTCGCCAAAAATCCGGGCCTCCCTCAGAAGTCCGGGCCCGGGGGGAAACACCCTCCCAGATGCCTTCCTCTTCGTGGACGTGTTTTTTCCATTTTTTGTGAGAAGGCGTAGATCAGTGGCTTGTGATCCGTAAAAATAGTGAATGTTCTGCCCAGGGATGCAAACCGGTTCTGAACCGAACCGGTTTTGAACCGAACCGAACCGCTTATTCCAGCCGGTGAACCGAACCGCAAACCGAACCGGCTTCCTTTCAGAATTGCTGAACCGAACCGAAAATCACAAATAAAAACGGTTCGGTTCGGTTCAGTTCTCTGACTGAAATCATGCCTAAAATCAACTAAGGTCATGACGTAGTAGGACATGTCAGAGTAAAATCCATGGCCCGAATTCTCAAAAAATGACTTCATGAATTCAGGACCAGCCCTTTCATTTCTGAGCTGATTCAGCTATGATTCAGTTCTGAGCCTAATATTCTTTTCTAGCAAACATTCTCAATTTTCGAGAGTATTCATCTAGGAAATTATAGACGACTCCTGGAAATCCGACATAATAAGCATTGGACATTCTTCTAAGGATTTTAAAAATATTTAAATGGATTATAAGAATTTAATTTCAAAAGTGTTCGACAAGTCACATTACTACCAACAATCATAATATCTCATAATGTGCCTTTGTGAACCACTGAACCGAACCGAAACCGCGGTTCAGCTAGCTCCAAAAACCATGTAATGAACCGAACCGGCGGTTCAGAAACAGTATGAACCACTGAACCGAACCAGTCCTTATTTTCGAGTGGCTTGCATCCCTGGTTCTGCCTTCCAGTAAGTGCTGGAAGTATTGTACTGCCAGATAAATTGCTTACAGCTCGCGGTCTTAGGATCCATTTCTCGTTTGCGCTGGATTCTGTTTCTTGGAGAAGAATCCCAATGGCTGAAGTTTACCAGCGACCACTTGGTGTGCAACAGCCCCCACAGCGTGGTCTGAGGCGTCAGGGTTTAGCTAGAGTGTTGCCTTTGGAGACAGAAAGTTGAGCAGGGTAGCTTTGGCTAGTTGATCCATGCATGCGTAGAATGCCCTTAATGTATCATCCGTCCAAACAACTAGAGGCGTTGATTGTCAATTTGTTGTCTTGAAGTCTCTTCAATGAGTATGTCATCGAAATAGACAATTACGAAGTCCAAGTCACGGAAAACATTATGCGTTGCGCAAACCGAGGGTCATGTAGCGGAACTCGTACAATCCGAACGGAGTAGTTATCGCCATCTTGGGGGGAATGTCATTTGGCTCTACTGAAATGTGGTGGTATGCTCGTTGCAAATCGATGACCGTAAATATGCTTTTGTTGTGCAGTATGTTTGTGACGTCATGGATTAATCGTAATGGGTAGCGATCGGGCACGGTTTTCGCATTGAGAGCTCTAAAATCCCCATTAGATCTCCACTCCCCGTTTGGCTTACGAACCATGAGCAAAGGGCTGGCCCAATTGCTGCTGGAGGGACGACATATTCCGCGCTCTACCATGAAAGCGAATTCTTTCTGAGCAACAGTGAGCTTTTCTACAGTGGGTCTGCGTGGGCGGGCAAAACTGCCGGTCCGGAGGTTTTGATAACGTGAGTGACGTTAGAGGGAGATGGTTGTATGTTGTGGTTATGCAAGGCAAGGTGCTTGAACTCCTGCAGTAGATTGGCAACATCATCATTTATTACATGCGAAACAATTTTAACCTCTCAGGTCCTCGATGCGGCTCCAAGCACATGCAGTGATGTTTTTGCGTCGATCAGTGTTCGTCGATTAGAGTCCACCAGCAGATCGTAGTGGCTTAAAAAATCTGATCCGATGATCGGTGTACAGACGTCGGCAAGGATAAATGTCCAGACAAAGTCTCGACGAAATCCAAGTGAAAGCTTAAGGCGCCTTTCACCAAAAGTTTGGATGGGCGTGCCGTTTGCTGCGAATAGACTGAAACTGTTTGTTTTACTGGACTTAGCTTTAGTATGGGCTGGAAAAACTGATACTTCTGCACCTGTGTCAATGAGAAACATGTGTTTGATGCGTGTCGCATGGTTTTCATCTTCTGGTTCGGCGGGCGGCGAAACAGAATAGCTCTTTTGTTTCTTAAGTTTTTGTTGAATGAGCTGAAATGAGCTGAGTTTGTGAAATTGTTTATTGCGCATAAAATAGGCCGTCCGAACAATGGAACCTTAAAACAGCTAACTAAATGATTTATTATGCTACTTCAGATACATCCGACATTGAAATGGAAGCCGATGACAGCGACCTCTGCAACCAAACCATAATGCAGAAAACTTCGAATGCACTCCAGGCGGAGGATAAAGGTATGGTGGGAGGACATGCGAATGAGGATCCATCAGCAATTAACACATTAATCCATCCAGCAATTAAAGTGTCCCAGAAAAAACAAACGATCGAAATCCATACAGTTCCTCCATATGATGCTTCAGAGACAAATGATGCAAATAAATGGATACATGGGTTCAAGTTTCGTTGTGTGCGTCTATTGAGGAAACCAGCAACGGATGCTGACATGCTCTTGAGCGTCGATCAATCGAGTAAATATATGGAGCCTAAGGCAAATTTCCTAAAAACTCTTGGTCGTGACTACTCGATGGTTGAAGTTCCCGCAAACCAACAATAATAGGATTAATTCTTTAAATGCAGGAGATTGCCTTACGCGCTGTCATTGACGAGATGCAGACAATACAATTTATCATTGACGGGTTCTGCGATAATACTCCCAGTATTGCTATTTTGTACTGTGACGCAATGAATCGCGCCACAAAACACTTTTATAGAGATAAGGACAAACCCACTGGAGGTGATAATTATAATTATTATGAATCGCGCCACAAAACAGTTCATAGCTATAAGGACAAACCCACTGGAGGGGATAATTCTCAAAGACCAAATAGTTAAGTTGTGGAAACATTGTTATTTTTGTTTGTTGTTTCGTATAATTAAAAAAAATCATATATTCTAAGTCACCGTCAAGTTACAAGTCAAGTCACGACTCACTGTCATCTCTAACACCAAAATCACGAAACATGATAGGGTCTCACCAATCCCAAAGACCGGGAGAGGGTGGCAACCCTGGCGGCCTGAAACTGACGCGGGCTGAAAAGTTAAAGCGAGGATCGGCGGGAGTTGGATTTTGGCACGCGTCGCGAACAGATGGATAAATACACCTCTCCCAGGAAAACTGACAAGCAGCACGCGCGGGAATCGAAGTCAACAACGGTGATCAACAGACAAGACACATAAAGGTGCACAGAACGTGGCGGGCGACGAGAAAATATCGTAAAAACAACAACCACAAGTGGAAGCCATTTGTCGAGGTGGGTGGAAAACTGGCCTAGAAGGCAATGGGCCGAGGTGCCACGATTGGTCTTTAACTTTTCTCTCGGTGCGGTGTTAGGAAAAATCATATACAAAAAAAAAGGAAATAAAAGAAAACTCGTGGAATAAAAGAAGTGGTTTCTCAAAAGGGGCCTAGTTTTTGTGATCATCGAGTGTTGAGATTTCCCCAGTGAGTGTGCACAGATCCGCGAGGCCACGCCATGCTCCTCCGGCCACCCTAAGTCTTCACTTGAGGGTTGGCGGCGCATGGCGAGGATCTCACAGACGGTTACCAACAACTTCGCTTCGTCCTCTATGGTGTTACCTAGGGCGAACGCGGGCGTTGAAGGAGCTGTGTGAGCGGCCAAGTACAGTGCAACGAGGAAGCTGCGCCTTGTTCCTCCGGCCCCCCTAAGTCTTCACTTGAGGGTTGGTGGCACGTGGTACAGATCCTTCGGCCAGTGCAGGAAACTTCGTCCCGTCCTCCATGGTTTCACCTAGGTCGAGACGAACGTTGGCTGTGCTGTGGAGGGGATTCATTTAGTGCGTAGGTTCTGTTAATTGTGTGTTAGTAGGGTACGCCACGGCTCCCTTGTCCCCTTAAGTTTCACTTGAGGGCTGGTGCGGCGTGGTGTCGGCCCTGCCAAGCGACCCGCCAATGTCGACTCATCCGTTATGGTTTCACCTGGGACGAGGCGAATGTTGGTAAGACTAAGTCGGCTAGAAATTTGCCCTTTCGATGTCTCGGGGAGTTTTTTTTTTTGTAGGTTTAGCAACTTCTGGTGCCCGCCGGGTGGTCTTAGCCCTTGAGGGCTGAGATCACATGGCGTGGGTCATGCAAACAGTTTTGCCCACTTCGTCGCGTCCGCTATGGCCTCACCTGGGGCAAGGCACATGTTGGGGCGGCATCGTGCAGACAACGCCGTCTCGCCCTCCAAGGTTTCACCTAGGTCGAGACGAGCGTTGGCTGCACTGTGATGTTGTTTTCTTTCGGGCATAGATCCTGTTATATGTGTGTTAGTGGGGCACGCCATGCCTCCCTAGTCCCCCTAAGTTTTACTTGAGGGCTAGTGCGGCGTGGTGTGGGCCCTGCAAAGCGTCTTGCCAAGGTCTACTCGTCCGCTAGGGTTTCACCTGGGACGAGGCGAGCGTTGGTCGGAATAGGTCGGCTAAGATTTAACTTTCTCTGTTTGGTGGAAGTTTCCGTTCGCATGTGCCTCTACAATCGTGCAATCCCCCCCAGAAATTATAATTAAAGAGAGATCGGAAGACTCAATAAATACAAGATTGTGAAAAATGGTATCCCAATCTATTTTCTGCACCCATGGCGTCCCGGCACTTCTATAAATATTTATGTAAGTGGCCCTGGCCAGACTGAGCTCACCTCAGCCTAAGAAACATCCTTACAGATGGCGCCCGAGCAGGGACGCCGGGTCAAAATACAAAGCAGAATATACCATCCTCGTGGCCTAAAGAACCACAATAAAATCAAAAGTTTTCCGTGTTTTAGTAAACTCTTTCTTTTTTTTGGGGGAAAACTGTAAATACGAGACAGCAAAAAGGAAGCTAGGCAAAATGTGTATTAATTCTTTGTTCTCCAAAATAATTTTATTACGACAATTATGACTGCCCTATCATATCATATTTGTCTGTGTGTGAATATTTTCTCTTGTTCCTATTTTCCTTCTTGTTCTACCAAAGAGAATTCTAGTATAGTTTATGATCCGTGCCACTAGTTCCTCTTGTGTAAAAGAGCAAGAAAAATCCGTTATCCCCTTCTTTTCCACAAAAGGAAGGCTCGTTTAAAAAGACATGGCAAAATACTACAGCAAGAAGTATAGCAAAACACAACGGGAAGTCCAGTCTTCATAAATGCCCAGCAGATGGCTCGCAAGAGCACGTGGCGAAAATTTTTGCGCTCCACTTGTACAGTTTTTTCGCAATCTCGTCGTCCGAGTAATTGACTGGAGGTGTAAAAAGAGAAAAAAAAGAAAAGAATTCAAGAATTCGACTGACACCGCAACGTTAGAAACAAGGAAGGGAATCCGGAGTACACTGGTCCGGCGCTGACGGAGCCAGCGGAGCCGAACAACACCTCGGCCACAGAGATCGGCCGACAGAGAGAGCCAGCCAGCAGGGGCAGTCATCGTCGAGCGACACAAGCGACAACATCTCGGTACTACCACCCGTCAGTCCCAGTGATCATCAACAGTCATCATCGAGAACGAAACGCGTCAACATTTCAAGCCGCAGTACAAGTCCGCGTGATATCCTTCTAACCTTCGCGAGTCCTAGTGAGGATAGTCGGTCAACATCAAGGATTACAGACTTAAAAATCAAAACCGGAGAACCAATCCGTGCGCTTTCACCACGAGTCCTAGGGAACAAAAGTTCGTCAAATTACGGATCCTTGGGCCATCCCCTGCGAGTCCTTTCTTGAAATCGTCAACAAGGTCTAGACTAGAACCCAAGTTAGAGGAAATTTTTTTTCTTTGATTTTTTTTTACTCGAGTCCGGTGGAAGCCTAGCCAACCGCGAGGCCTAGTAAAGCAACCAGAGCCCAGCCAACCGCGAATCCAGGACTAGTCTTGCCCCAGTGAACCAACGAAGGATTCCGCTTTCCCAGTCAGTACGGATCACCACGTTTCGGTTCTCCCCATCAGGCTTGAGCATCCGAAAGTCCTGGTTAACCTAGATATTGTACTCGTCCTGCGTGACACTAGTACAAACCACTCCTTTGGGACTCAAATCACTATTCCTGATTCTGAGTTCGTCTCAATACCGGGTACAGTCTTAAATAGAACCTCTTAGCGAACACCAACCTTCGGTGATTTGGATCTACTATGGGCGTGCGTTGGATATCCTTTTTACGAAAGGCAGAACTTGAAGCCCTTTTCGCAGAGTTTAAACTAGATGGCACTGGTACCGTCGAGGAATTACGGGCAAAATTCTCAAATTTCGTATCCAAAAAGGAGCACACCCCCGATACGGTTAATCGACTCGCAGAGCTGGAAGAACAGTTCGTGGCCCAGGCTATCGACAAGAAATCCCGAGGCACGTCGCCCGTAGTCATGCACAGCGATCATAGTCAACCACCCTTGCTTCAGGGTACCAACCTAGCAGCCCCTACCGGTACCAGCCCCAGGTCGTCTGTCGAACCACCGCGCATGTGTTTGAAAGTACATGACCCCGAAGGAGACGAGATAAAATTCCAAACAAAAGAAGTAAAGCCTACGGGTCAAGAACGTTTAAGCCGATCCGGAAGAGATGAGATATCATACGCAGTTTTGGCCGAGAAGTTACGGAACTGGGGCATCATCTTTTATGGTAACTCAGACCCACTGAATTTCATCTATCATCTGAAAGAAAGAGCCACCTCGTATAACGACGATGTCCGGAAGATGCCTTTGGCGATTCCAGAGTTACTTACCGGCGCAGCAGAAAATTGGTTTAGGACTAGCAACTTGCAGGAAGCATCCTGGGACACCTTTAAACAGGCATTTCTCGATTTCTTTTTACCACCGAGGTACTTTCAACGTTTGGAGGATGAAATCCGCACCAGACACCAAAAGAAGGGCGAAAGTTTCAAGCAATACTTGGTAAGCTTACGACTGATGATGCATCGGGCTGGGTACAAAAAGGCCGAGGAACTAGAACGGGTGTACGAAAACCTTCTTCCGGAGTATCAGCTGTTTACAAGAAGACATGAGTTTAAAACCCTAGAACAACTGACGACCCTCATAGTCAATTATGAAATCACGCGGGACCGGGATATAGCCAACCATGTTTAACTCTCGGCAGCCCCTTAACCAACCACACAGTCAGAATCGTCCATCCTATACACCAAGGCCAGTTCAGAACCTAGGCTCGATATCTTCACCCATACAGGTCCAAGTTGTTCAGGAAGACATGCAACCAGTTGACGTTCGTACGGCGTGCCGGAATTGCAGCCAACATGCCCACTTCTCAAAGGATTGCCAGAACCCCACGCAGCTATTCTGTTGGAGCTGCGGGCGCAGAGGAATACGTACTATCAGTTGCTGTCGGCAGGGAAACGAGCAACGTCTCCGCCCAATCGGGGACGACTCCAACCCAACCTCGGAAATATATAGGATTTTACGCTACGAGGAGGGGCGCATCACGGCCCGGGTGATGGTTGAGGATCGACACTTTCGGGCCACAATCGACACGGGAGCCAGTCGAAGCTTTGTCAGCGAGCGAGTAATCCAGCTAGTGGGTACTTCTCAAAACACTCGAGAAGTACGGACCCAGGTAAGCTTAGCAGAAGGCTCTCGAAAACAGATCTCCCGGTCTTTGATCGCTAAGATTTGGCTGGGTAAACGCTGGGTATGCCTTCCAACCTTGGTATTGCCCTCAATCATGGAAGACGTAGTCCTCGGAATGGACTTTCTTTGTGGGATCAGCGCCATAATACAATGCGGCCAAGTCACCGTACAGCTTCGCCCACCTCTCACTAGAAGACCCACAGCGATCCCACCCGAAGCCAGACCCACTATTTCCTCGCCCGCAACAAAGCCCGATGACCACGAACCCACACGAGACAGTATTGGCCCTGCGGCCAGCGAAGAGAAACCCATAGCAAGTCTAAGATCCGCCGAAGAACACCCAGAAAACCCAACGAGCAACACCATAGTATCTGCAACCAAGAATCCATCGACGACGAGGATTACCATAGCTCAGATGGAGGTACAGGAACCAACGCTTGGACCCTTAAAGGTGCCCGTGGTTAGCTCCGCAGTACAAAACAACCCGTTTCGACGAACCCCAAAGCCTCTAGAGGAAGTATTGGATGTTGCGAAGCCAGCGAACCAACCCAAATCCGGACGACTCCACGAGAAAACACCGACCCCGAACGCTAGAAAAGGTAACCAAGGCACAACGTTAAGTACTAATGACACAAGAAGCACACCCGGTATACAAGAAGTCCTGGCCACAGTCATAGCCCCGGAGGATGCGATTGAAGAGCCCTCGAGAAAAGGAACAACGAGCACAGAACCATTAGAACCCTGGGTACGTAAGTTCCTTGAAGCCGAGTTGAGAGAATTCGAAGGCCTGACGGGAGTCTCCCACATCGCCGAACACCACATTACGATGCGCGATGATAAGCCCATAAAGCAGAGATACTATCCCAAGAACCCATCAATGCAAAAGCTCATAAATGAGCAGATAGACGACTTACTAAAGAACGATTGCGTCGAACCCTCACGGAGCCCACATAGTGCCCCCATAGTCTTGGTAGGAAAGAAAACTGGAGATACACGGTTATGCATGGATTTTCGGGAGCTCAATGCTCGCTCAATCCCAGACGCCTACCCACTTCTTAGGATCACGCACATTCTGGAGCGATTGAGAAACGCGCGATATATCTCAACACTGGATTTGAAGGGTGGATACTGGCAGATCCCCATGGCTAAGGGGAGCCGAGAATGCACTGCTTTTACCGTCCCTGGACGTGGATTATTTCATTGGAACGTCATGCCGTTTGGCCTGCACTCAGCTCCAGCGACCTTCCAACGTGCATTAGACAGTGTTATTGGACCCGATATGGAACCCCATGCGTTCGCTTATCTCGATGACATCGTTGTTAAAGGAGCTACCTTACAGGAACATGTGAAAAACCTGCAAACTGTCTTTTGTCGTCTTCGAGAAGCAAATCTACGACTAAACCAAAAGAAATGTAAGTTTTTCCAACGCAGTCTCGTTTACCTAGGACATGTGACTAGCGAAGCCGGGATTCATACCGACCCAGAGAAGATATCGGACGTAAGAGAACTACAACCGCCAACCTCCTGCAAAGAGCTCCGTATGTGTCTAGGGATCGCGTCCTGGTATAGAAGGTTCGTTCCAAATTTCGCTACCGTCGTGCAGCCAATGTCGGCACTTTTGAAGAAAGGTAGAAAATGGCAATGGACAGAGGAGCAACAACGTTCTTTCGAAGAACTGAAAAGGCGACTGACCGAAGCACCCGTTCTGGCCTGCCCCGACTTCAACGAGAAGTTCACCCTACAAACGGACGCCAGCAACTATGGGTTGGGAGCAGTGTTAACCCAAAGAATTCAAGGTGAGGAACGCGTCATTGCCTACGCCAGCCGCAGACCAGTGAAAGCCGAGGAGAACTACTCGGCTACTGAAAAGGAGTGCCTGGCCATCGTGTGGGCAATCCGCAAGTTGAGATGTTATGTGGAAGGATGCAGGTTCGATGTTATCACCGATCACTTGGCTCTGAAGTGGCTCAACGCTATCGACAATCCGACGGGTCGAATCGCACGCTGGGCATTGGAGCTACAACAATACCAGTTCGATGTCCTTTATCGTCGCGGAAGTCAAAATGTCGTAGCAGATGCACTTTCGCGCCAACCTTTGGAGGTGTTGCAGCTGACCCAAGTCTGGTTAAAGCTGGTTAAATAAGTCCAGGAGCAACCGGACCATTTCCCTGACTACGTGCACGAGAACGGGCAGCTATATCGACATGTAGGACACCGACCCGAAGATGAAGATGTCCTCCCATGGAAGCTATGTGTAGCACAGGATCACCGGCGACGTGTTCTGGAGGAGTGCCACGACCACCCCACGGCCGGTCACTTGGGTATCCGTAAGACTATCAACCGAGTAGGCCTACGGTATTACTGGCCTGGGCTCTTTCGAGATGTCATCCGACATGTGAAGCGCTGCGAAAAATGCCAAAAGTTCAAGGTGATCCAATTGAAACCAGCGGGACAAATGTTTACTCGACAAGTAGCGGAGCCGTTTCACACCCTTGGAGCTGACTTCGTGGGGCCCCTTCCTAGATCCAGACAGGGGAACACGATCTTACTGGTCTTCTTCGATATTTTCTAAATGGGTCGAATTAGTACCTTTAAGGAAGGCAACCACTGCCCAGTTGGAGAAGGCTTTTCGATGTCACATGCTCAGTCGCTTTGGAGTACCTCGCACCTTTGTATGTGATAATGGGACCCAGTTCACCAGCCGATCATTTAAAGCTTTTTGTAAGCAGGCAGGTATGACTCTCCAATACACTGCCCCTTACACACCACAACAGAACCCCACTGAGCGAGCCAATCGCACCATCAAGACCATGGTGGCCCAGTTCCTAGATGGGCTACAAAACTAGTGGGATGAACTCCTTCCGGAACTAAATCTGGCGATCAACACGAGTGTATCGGATACCCCTGGATTCAGCACCGCTTTCGTGGTACAAGGCCGAGAACCTCGACTCCCTGGAGCACTATACAAGGAAGTCACCCCTGGTCACGGCAACCCTTACGAAGCACCAGAAGCCAAGGCCACTCGATTACAAGAAATATTCCGAGTCGTACGAGAAAATACCCAACGAGCTTCACAGGAACAAAGCAAACATTATAATCTTCGCCGAAGAGAATGAACACCAGCACTCGGATCCTTGGTGCTCTTGAAGCAACACCACTTGTCCAAGGCGGCTGAAGGATTTGCACCATTCAAACTAATTAAATTTATCTCTCCCAATATAGTGCGCCTGCATAGTCTTACCGGAAGACAACGGAAAACAGCAGGTCTAGCGGACTTGAAAGCTTTTATGTCTGATAATACCGAGGATGACCAACGAGCCTTGGAGGAACCAGAACCCTTGAACGAAAGCGCCATTCTTTCTGCCCAATCACCCACCCAGTTGGTCCCACTCGCACCTCAACAAAGTGTCCAGCAGATGTCACCAGAGGAGATTAATACTCTTGCCCAGTCCCCGACCCAGGTGACTACAGATGACCTTTCACCCAGTCCCAAGCGGAGGCCTCCGACGTCAGATGCCAGCACACTAGTCCGACCCAGGCCCGGTGCCCATTGACCAGAGCGGTTGTAACCGAGCCAGATGAAGAGTGGGGTCAAAGCCAAATGAGTCAGCGGGGGCCACTCGCTGGAAGGTGCGCCTTCCCGACGTCCCCGCTCCCGAAAGGGAAACTTCTGGTTAACGCCAGCCTGGCCTGATGCGAGATACGCAAGTATAAAAATCAGAGGGGAAAAAATTATTGTCTTTTGCAAAACGCTGGGTAAAATCACTATCGTTAGTAAACACTCTGCCAAGGGGCATCAGTATCTTTACACCACTATCTCACACTGTTATGATTAATCACTTTTGTAAACCGCACCGAGAGTCCACACAGTTATAGATAGTCAAGTTAGTAATTATAATTCTTTCACCAGCCATGACATCTGAAACGTATTGGGACACACCCGCCAAATTAGTCGAGGAGGCAGTAAAGCCGTTTCAGGTGAAACAGAGCAGCCTCGGGAACACCCCACAGCACTACCACTCGAGGAGGGGCACGAGCCCGAGTTCCCAAATTCAAGCCCAGCCGAACTTTGGCGCTTGCAAGTGCTGGAAGACACTCCTTTGTTTTCCTGGCAACTTGACCCCAATGGAATCCTGCTCCATCACGGGCTAGACCCCGGGATCGATCCAAGTCCACCCAATCCAGAGTGGGGAGTCCTACCCGGCAGGGAATGTACTCATGGCGACAGCTATGGAGATGAAGAAGTGATACCTCAGCGTCAACCAACGCCCATGCCCCCGGAAGAGGATAGCCGTTCCACTGAAATCAATTTGGACCAGAACAGGGGACGACTTGCGGATTTGGACGAAGTGGCATCTCCTGCCTCTTTGGGTAATGTGGCTATGACCCCAGAAACCCGTACCCCGTCGCCGACACCCTCAGCACACCTAGAGGTGCAAATGCTGTCACCAACGCAGAAGAATGGATTCCACCCGAATCACCGTTGATGCAATGGGACGAAAAATCTTTGATGGGTTCCGACAACGGGTCCAAGGAAGAAGCTTACCGATATTCTCCCGAGGAATCCCCGGAATCATCCCTAGAGTCTGCCTGGGCATGGATGGAAGCTTCATTGGACAACCAGGGCAAGTCAAGCACAATCACTCATGGGACTCCTGGTCTTTCGACAGGACCGAAAGCCCCCCCGCACTACTCGGATATAAGTGACGACGAGAAAGGTGACGGCACCCATACCAACCCAGTGAATATGACCCCACCGCTGACCTTGGCCCAAGGGGCAATGGAAAGGTCCATGGAGGAAATTGAAGGAGCCGAACAAGATACTGACGAGGAAACGGTTTCGATTGAATGGTCAGAAGCACCAGCTGAATGGCGAGTATACACCCCAGGGAGATTGCTACCTCTTCCGTTGATCGACCGGCGGCACACCAGACTCCAAACAGGGAGAGGCTATGTTCGCTACCTCGAGAGAGAAGCCGACACTTGGTTCCAGGTACACATCAACAATAAGAAGGAAATGACCGTCTCATTACGCCCCGCGAAGAAAGGGGAGAGTGTGACGCAATGAATCGCGCCACAAAACACTTTTATAGAGATAAGGACAAACCCACTGGAGGGGATAATTATAATTATTATGAATCGCGCCACAAAACAGTTCATAGCTATAAGGACAAACCCACTGGAGGGGATAATTCTCAAAGACCAAATAGTTAAGTTGTGGAAACATTGTTATTTTTGTTTGTTGTTTCGTATAATTAAAAAAATCATATATTCTAAGTCACCGTCAAGTTACAAGTCAAGTCACGACTCACTGTCATCTCTAACACCAAAATCACGAAACATGATAGGGTCTCACCAATCCCAAAGACCGGGAGAGGGTGGCAACCCTGGCGGCATGAAACTGACGCGGGCTGAAAAGTTAAAGCGAGGATCGGCGGGAGTTGGATTTTGGCACGCGTCGCGAACATATGGATAAATACACCTCTCCTAGGAAAACTGACAAGCAGCACGCGCGGGAATCGAAGTCAACAACGGTGATCAACAGACAAGACACATAAAGGTGCACAGAACGTGGCGGGCGACGAGAAAATATCGTAAAAACAACAACCACAAGTGGAAGCCATTTGTTGAGGTGGGTGGAAAATTGACCTAGAAGGCAATGGGCCGAGGTGCCACGATTGGTCTTTAACTTTTCTCTCGGTGCGGTGTTAGGAAAAATCATATACAAAAAAAAAGGAAATAAAAGAAAACTCGTGGAATAAAAGAAGTGGTTTCTCAAAAGGGGCCTAGTTTTTGTGATCATCGAGTGTTGAGATTTCCCCATTGAGTGTGCACAGATCTGCGAGGCCACGCCATGCTCCTCCGGCCCCCCTAAGTCTTCACTTGAGGGTTGGCGGCGCATGGCGAGGATCTCACAGACGGTTACCAACAACTTCGCTTCGTCCTCTATGGTGTTACCTAGGGCGAACGCGGGCGTTGAAGGAGCTGTGTGAGCGGCCAAGTACAGTGCAACGAGGAAGCTGCGCCTTGTTCCTCCGGCCCCCCTAAGTCTTCACTTGAGGGTTGGTGGCACGTGGTGCAGATCCTTCGGCCAGTGCAGAAAACTTCGTCCCGTCCTCCATGGTTCCACATAGGTCGAGACGAACGTTGGCTGTGCTGTGGAGGGGATTCTTTTATTGCGTAGGTTCCGTTAATTGTGTGTTAGTGGGGCACGCCGTGCCTCAATAGTCCCCCTAAGTTTGGTTTGTGGGCCCTGCAAAGCGTCTTGCCAAGGTCTACTCGTCCGCTAGGGTTTCACCTGGGACGAGGCGAGCGTTGGTCGGAATAGGTCGGCTAAGATTTAACTTTCTCTGTTTGGTGAAAGTTTCCGTTCGCATGTCCCTCTACGATCGTGCAATCCCCCCCAGAAATTATAATTAAAGACAGATCGGAAGACTCAATAAATACAAGATTGTGAAAAATGGTATCCCAATCTATTTTCTGCACCCATGGCGTCCCGGCACTTCTATAAATATTTCTGTAAGTGGCCCTGGCCAGACTGAGCTCACCTCAGCCTAAGAAACATCCTTACAGTACTCAGCGATAACGTTGTATCAACTTAAGGAATTGTCACGCAGATATGGCGATTTGCGCAGCAAAGCTCAATATTCAGCAACTCAAGGAAGTGCAAAATCATCTGTCCGTTGGCGAGAGACTTCACAAGGAGACAAAATCGAAGTGCGTTGTTATAACTGCTCCGAGCGTGGACACTATTCCTCTTCATGCTCACAACAAAAACAAGAGAAAGGTTCTTGCTTCCGATGTGGTTCACTTTAGCATAAGACAAAGGACTGCCCACAACCAGCTGGGACAATACCAAATCCCGTTGGTATGACAGAAAATACCATGTTGGATCATTTCGAGCGAATTGATTTAATAAGGTAGGAGCATATTTTAACACTGATATTGGGCAAAAATCCAATTTAAAATTTCTTTCCGCCATTCTTCATACCGGAAGCGCAAAAAGTTTAATGCAAAGATCGGTGAAATAGAACCATCAGGATATTGTGGTGTCAACGGAGCGAAATTGTTTGCTTTGGGAAAATTGAATATAGAAATTGAATTTCACAATTTTATTAAGAATATGTTATTTTATGTTGTTCCAGATAATTGTTTATCGACCGAAATACTTCTTCTTTTTCTCTCCTTTAATAAAGATGCAAATGAAGTTCCAACCAAATTGAACAGTGAATCATTGAATGAACTATCAGAGAATAAATTGGTAATTGCTTGTAAATCAGTGAAAAATAGTAAGACATTGAACATCATTGAACCTATGAAAAGAGAATTTTACCTTTTGGAATTTAATTGGCTATTCATATTTAATATTGCCAATTTTGAGTCTGCGGACTTTAATATCAACCCCAAGCTTAATGACGAAAATAAAAGAATTGTCTTAAGATTGATTAAATCCAATTATTTGGACTTACCTAACATTCCAGCTATTGATCATAACTATGAGATGCATATTAAACTTAAGTCAGAAGAACCAATAACTTCGGCTACAAGAAAACTATCTATCAAGAAAAAAAGGAAGTAGATAGTATAATTGATGATCTTATCTATATATATATAAAACTATTCAACCTGACTAATTGACTGACTGGTGACCGTCGCACAGCCTAATCGGTAAGAGATAGAAGGCTGAAAGTTGGACAGGGTTTTGGAAAATTCCACCCGGAAAAGCCGGAACAGCGTCGGAAAAGTTTGTATGGGGAACATTTTATTTTTCATCCCATTGACTTGAAACTCAGTTTGTAAGCAAAGTACGCGAAATAATTGGAAAAGTATTTTCCCGATTTCGGAAAATCCGCCCAAAAGGAAAATTGCCAGAAAATTCGATCTGCAAAAATTTATTTATCATCCGAATGACTTAAAATTCAATTTGTAAGGAAAATAAGTGCAATAAATTGAAATGTCAATTTCCGATGTTGGAAAATTTGACCGTAGAGTCAAAAAATTCACGGAAATGTCTGCAAGCTAAGTAACTATAATTAACCCGATTGAATTGAAATTCGGTTTGAAAGAATAGTAAGTGAAGTTTCATTCGCTTGACTTGAAACTCATTTTGTAATGACAGTTAGAAAGATAAATTGAGATACCAGTTTGCTATGTCTGAAAATTCGACAGTACCCAGTGGCGCAAATGCTCATTATTACGTCCATTATTAATGCATTACCTCTCGCCTGTATGCATTCAAAAACCCAATACAACCTGCCTTACTTTCTTAAGAAATGGCCAAATTTTCCGCACGGTACATGAGTTTATTGAATTTTGTAATGCAGAAAGTAATGACGTGCCGAAGTTTCTTTCGGGTCCCCATTACACAAGCGTTTTCTTTTACCATATTGTAATGCAGAAATTCTCGAGCCATTACAAATGCGCTGAAAAAAAATCTCATAGGTAATGCATTACATTGTGGCTCGTACGTAATGCATTATTTCGACCGACTACATTCAGCCCAGCGCCACTGGGTAGGGTCGGAAAACTCTAGGAAAATTCTGCATCCGAAAAACTGTTTTTCATACGTTTGACTTGAAACTCGGTTTGTAAGAATCGTAAAAAAAATTAATTTGTAATGTGGTTTTCCGTTTTTTGGAAATTTGTCTCTAGGGTCGGAAAACTTCCGGAAACTCCTAATGCAATAAACTATGTTTCATCCGATTGACATGAAACTAAGTTTTTAAGGATAGAAAGAAATAGCGATAACGATAATGAAAATTATAACGATAGCGGTAACAGTAACGGTAACGAGAACAATGACGATAACGAAAATTGAACAACGACTTTTGTTTCGACAAATTCAGCACCATGGGTAGAATATTGTTGGTCAAGATTGTATAAAAGTTTAGTTTCCAGCGATTAGCTCCAAACGTATTTTATGAGCTACATTCAAAAAAATTTCGGAATACGTGACTAAATATTTTTAAAATCAACCCGCAAAGAGAGGCAGCCCGTGAAACGGCCCGGATGGAAATGTAAATTCAACGAGCTTTTCGCAGAGATCAAGATCGAAATAATCTTCGACGCGCAAGAAGAAAGTGTGTTGATTTGTATCAAGCGGCGTTTCTATACGATTGCACAATTGATTACAGCTCGAGTCCTGTCGTTAGCATTGGTCCAATGGACGTTGTTTGCGGGAATTGTGGCGCATTGTAGTTTGCAGGAGAAACGCATGGATTGTGTTGCCTCAATGGCAAAGTGAAATTATCATCATTGACACCGCCACCTGAGCCATTGCATTCATTGCTACGTGGCGAAACTCCAGAATCACGACATTTTCTAGCGAACACTCAAAAATACAACGGCTGTTTTCAAATGACTTTATTTGGTGCAATAATTGTCGAAGAACATGGACGTTCAAGATTCAAGGCCAGATTCACCATCGAATTGGATCATTGAAACCTGTTTAAAATGCACAGCATAAATTTTTGCAAATATACTTCATGGGCAATATGGAGGAACAACGATTTCGAATCGATTTCGTGGTCGACAACAGTTGTATTGTTCCATATTCGCCACTTCTTTCCAAAACATTTAAGACACATTGCAACGTAGAGTATTGTAATTCGGTGAAGTCAATCAAATACATCTGCCAATATATCACGAACGGCAGCGATTTGGCGGTATTTGGAATCCAATCCTCCAATAACAACGATGAAATTTTGCGATATCAAGTTGGTCGATATGTGAACTTAAATGAGGCGATTTGGCGTATATTCTCAAAGCAATTATCTTTTTAAACATTTTTTTTTTTTTTTTTATGCTTGGTTGGCATTTATTGGATCTTCTCTTAAAGAGACTAACAATAAATTTTCAAATCTTAA
>JAWNNM010003374.1:0-143776 GCA_035044965.1 Lordiphosa andalusiaca
TGCAAATTGATTTTACGGTAATCTATTACCATCCTATATTGTCTATTTCCGGCAGAGTCTGGTTTTTTACCAACGATCCATGCCGGTGAGTTATATTGCGAACGGGACGGTCTGATGATACCGTCTTCCAGAAGCTGTTGGATTTGTTTATTGATTTCATCTTTTAAAGACATTGATAAAATTTTGAATACACTGGTGTATCCGATGTTGTGCGAATTTCTGCCTTAACGTTAGTCGTGTAGGTCAGCTTTTCATTAGGGTCTGCAAACAAGTTCGGGTATTCCGTGATTAACTGGTCTAACTGTCCTTGTTGGTGTCGGGTCATGTGATCTGTTTTAAGACTGATATTATTAATTGCTGCTACCTTCTCCTCTTTGATTTTAATGTTTATATTGTCATTGATGGTCATGATAAGTTTCTTCGAATCGGTTATCCCGCCTAGCTTCTTAAAATCGTCCCATCCAAGAATGGCATCGAATGATTTTAATGTGGAAAGAAGGAAAAATTTGATTTTTTGATTTGATTGGCCAAATAGGATAGCCTATTTATGGTGTGTAATTCGGTTGCTGCCTCCTACAGATACAGCGTCAAATGATTGATTATTTCTTTTGGGATTCGTTACGTGCTGTGGTTGAATGTAGTTTCTGTCTGACCCAGAATCAATAAGAATTCTGAGTATTTTTCCTCCCTTAACTCTACATTCAAAGTATGGTAGAGATGAGCGTTTTATTCTAAAAAATGGAGATCTGATTAGTCGTTTTGGTTATTATCGTCCGTGTTTTCACGGCCACTCTTGTCCGTTGTTTGTATTCGACTGTATGTTAAAATTTCTTTGCCTTTTTGGCACTTCTGGTAAAGGTCCGGGAGGTCTTTTCTCTAAGTCAAAGTTTGGTCTATTCATATAATCTACCTGCCTGGTTTGCATGCTTCTATCCACATCCATGGGTTGTGGTCGTGGGTAAGGTTTTGGTGCCATTGGGCGAGGTGGTGCGACCGGCTGTTGCAATCCGCCTTGGCGTTGGTGACCTATGTGTTGTTGCTGTTGTCCATAATTATTTTGGTAAGGATTGAAACCTTGTTGAGGACCATGTTGCATAAAATTTATTTGTGGTATAAATGGAATCGGATTTTGTCGGAATGGGGTATTTCCTACTCCTAACATTCTAGGCATAGGTGCTGGTTTTTGATTTGGTGAACGAAACCCGGTGGGCTGTGCTCTAGTGGTAGCATGACTTGCTCGAAAACTTTGATTTTAGAGTTTAAGGCACAAATGCAATGCTTGAGGAAGGTCAGCGGGCTCTTTCATGCCCAACAGTCGTGAGAGGTCCCCACGTAAACCGCGAACAAAGGTGTCCAAGGCTTTGCCCCTGTACAGTTTTGTCATTAGTTGCTCTGATTCTTTAGACAACTCCATGCAGCCTATTTTGTTTAGAATCAAGGACAGATGCTTATAAACTGCTTGGTGGAAGTCTTCTACCGTTTGGTTGCTACCCTGGACAATAGTAGTCATTTGGTACTCCAAGGTACCCAAGTCTCGTTTATCGGCGTAATGTAAAGTGAGACATTTGGAGATGGCGCTCCAATTTAAAGGAACATTGTATGATTCTAGTGCCGTATCGGCATTACCAGTTATTTTATTTCGGATGGTATGCAATATACCGAAGTACTTAGGTGTGCCTTCCTGACCAGCATAGTTGGTAAGAATTCTGTCCACTCCCTTTTTCCAGGAGCTGAACTCAGAAGGATTGCCTGAAAATTCTCGGAGGCACTTCACTACATCTCGTACTCTATCTAGGTCGTTTAGATTTGCACGATGCTCTGGAGCAATTAGTTGATCCGTCACATTAAATGGGTTTTGGTTTGCATTACTGATTTCGCTAAGTAATCCTGGAAGTATTTGTGATAATATTAGGACCACTCTATTGGTTAACTCTTCCTGAGTTTCCATATTTCTGTTCTGTACATATTCGGCCTGTCTTTGCTCCTGTCGTTTCTGTGTTCTTTGTTGATGTCTTAAGTGTTGTTGTTCGTCGAGGGATAAGTTTAATGTCTCTTGGGGGTTAAGAATGTGAGGTCTTATTAAATTGTTAGAATTAGCCATAAAGGTTCGAAGTGGTTTACCTAAAACTCCTAAATTTGGTTTAATTCGTTTCAGGTGTTAAAATGAAATTATTGTTAGGGAGAAAATAAATTTTGTTGGATAAGAAAATTTTTCTGTGGGTGCTAGATAAAAATCTAAGACAATTTCTTTTGGAAAAATGTTCGATTATTTCACTTAAACTTTCACTATTTTCCAAATTTGAAAGTCTAGGGCAGTCCCAAGGGGGATTTAGTGACGCGGTGGAAGCGACGCTATTAGGAATGGAAATATCTAAGATATAATTAATAGACTCGTAGAAAAAGGTAACAGCGCATTGTACAATGGAGACCAATCTGTTTCACAAATGAGTTGACTTAGCAAAGTGAAGATTCCTTTACGGAAGCAACGACGAGGTATATTGGAGATTATGGAATTTGAAGGGCAGAGGCTTTAAGTGTAGGATGGTAAGAATCTTCGGGCAGTGATAGAGGGGGAGACCTAGAGACACTGACATTGGTGCTGTCAGTGACAAAAATAAGATCTAACAATTTGTTTAAATTGATTTGTACAGGATTAATTTGTAAAAGAGACATGTCAATCACACAATCTAAAACCTCATGCTGTTCTCATGTGATGTTTAGCAAGTTAAAATCAATTATAAAACCAATGATTCAATGTCCCGTAATGTTCGGTGTTCACCTTTAATGCAGACTATATGGTACATAGAAAAAAAAAATGAAAACAAATCGAATCGGGATTGAATGCAGGGTAATCCCGGAGCAAGCTTCAAGTGATCCTTTTTTTCGGACTAAGAAAAAAGGAGGAGTGAAATCAATCTTTTTTCGGCTATCCGAGATTACCCTGTTTTCAGTCGCGTTTCGGAATTATTTCTTTTTTGAGTGTACATATAAATTTCAACAAAGGTGGAATATAAGACCAGGTAATAAATAAAGAAAATAATGGAAAGTTACCTTAACGGCAACAAATTCAACATCCACAGGCTAAACATTGATCAGTTCGAAACGGTGCACCGTTCCATCGCGGGGGCTGACCCGGTCGATCATGACGATAAATAAAAAAAATTATTTGGCAAGATTTCTCAATCAGAAATTGAGGATTTTAACCAAGTCTCTGAAAATGCAACTGTGTCAAATTCAAATAATGCACTATTCACTATCTGGCAACCAGAATACTGGGTCTTACATGTTTGGGAACGATTCGGACGGAAGTAGTGGAGGTTAAGGAGGAATAGGAACAGAGACAGTGACAGAAACACTGCCAAAGGAAGGTTTACCTAAAAGATTACCAGCAACTTGATTCGGGGAGGGGAAAGAAGACAAATCAAGCATATTGCCCGGGGAGTCGTACACTGAAATTGTTGGTTACCTTTCAATAGTATGAGGTGAAAATTGCTTCGCATTGCCAGACATGGGCTCCAAATGACGCGAGGATGGAGATTCGAAATTATACCCACTAAACGTCTCGGAACTGGACAGAAACTCATTTGTGAGATGCTTAATTAGTGGGTGATTCATTTTGCATTATAGATATTAAAATTTTTAGCCAAAAAAAAAAAAAAAACATTTTTAGTGGGCGCGCCGAGGCCATAAAGTTTGCTCTAAAAATTACCCATACGCCCCGTAGTCTACATCGAATTTCCAATAATGAGATCTGTGCTACATGGGTCGAGCTGTCAATTTTTGAAAGTCTGGCAAACAATTTCGATTATGATATTAAAATTCCCAAATTACAAACAAAAATGGACAAGGAACCTCACGCATTCTTGGTGGGCGCTTTAAGTCCCGGTTTTTATTGTCCCGGAAATTTTATTATTTTTGTTTGGTCTAGTCTAGTAATTTCTTCATGTTTCGTAAATTTCATGAGGTGTGAAATGTTTATCTTATTTGGATTAATGTTTTTGTACAAGTCTGAGCAAGATTGGTGATGTTTTGCATTATGTTTATTTGTTGGTTTTAAAGTATTTATTGATATCTGATGTGTTGGTATTAATTGTAGTAATGATTGGGAATTCTTTTGCCGATTTAGCGTTCAGATCCGCAAAGTCGTTTCCTTTTATGTTGATGTGGCTTGGAATCCACTTCAGTTTAATTTTATTTTGATATCTGGCTAGTAATGTGCGGATGGTACTTGGGTAACAGCTATGATTTTCTATGATTTGTATGGATTTGAGAGAGGTCAGTGAATCGGAGCTAAATATTAATTTGTCCCTTTTTGTTTTGATAAGGTTAAAAGCTTCGAGACTGGCAATGATTTCAGTAGTGAAAATCGTTGAATAATTGGGAAGGATCCCTCTCTTAAGGACGGAATCTTCTGATGTGATGGCGAATGATGTAGAGTGATGTGACTTGGAACCGTCGGTGTGTAAGAAGTGGTGTTGCGTGTGGCTGTTTTGGAAGTGTCGGAATTTTCGTTGAAATATTGCTGGGTTTGTCGAGTTCTTTGTATATTTGTGTAAGCTTGTGTCTTTTGCTTTAGGGTTAGAGTGCCAAGGGGGTTTGTTTGGTTTAATTATTTTCTGCGGCTTGAAAGGTATGTTGATGGCTAAACATATTTGAATGGCTATTGTTGGGTTGACCTTTTGGGCTGTCTTTTTTACGTTGGGTCTGTTAACTATTGTGTGCAGTGGTGAGTATTTAGAGAAAAGTAAATTGGCGACTTTGCTGGTTAGGAAATTTTGTCTATTAGTTACGTGTGAGAAGTTAGCTTCTGCTAGTAAGTTATTCACTGAAGTGGTTCTAAGCGCTCCCAGTGCCACTCTGAGTTCACTATTAATAATTGTTAGTATTTTTTTATCCGTGTGGGGGGCATTACCGTAAAAGGTCAGGCCGTAGTCAATCTTTGATATGATAAGTGCCTTGAGAATTGAAACTAGGGTAGATGTGTTGCAGTTAAATCTTGCAGATGAAAGGCATTTTATAATGTCTAGTCCCTTGAAAAGTTGTGGTGGTGTTATGGCTTCGATGTGTGAGTTCCATTTGTATTTTTGGTTTATTGTGAGGCCTAAAATTTTTATGTTTGTTACTTTGGGTATTATATAGTAATCTGTTGTTATTTTCGTATTACAGTTGTGTTTCATACATTTGAGGATGTGTTTACATTTGTTTGAGAAGAGAGTGGCGCCGGATTGGAGGCACCAGTCTTCAATGTTGGAGAAGAGAGTGTTAAGGTTTGTCCTGCAGTTTTTTTTTTTTGGTTTATTATAAGGTGGAAATCGTCTGCGAAGGCGCAGAATTTTATATTTTTTTAGGGATATGATGCTTGAACGTTTATTGTACGATATAAGAAAAATAGTGACTGATATGGGTGAAACTTGTGGTATTTCGTTATGTATTTTGTATTTTTTTTCCTGTTGGACATGTAGTTTTTTATAAAGTTGTAAATGTTTCCATTCGCTTAATTGATTTAAGATTGAATGAACGCCGACTCTATCGAAGGCTTTAGAAAAATCTTAAGATATGATAGAGCTGTGGCGTTTATTTGTGATGGAGTCTGTTATCAAATGGTCAACGTAGAGTAGATTATCTGTGACAGACTTACCTTGCTTAACGCCTAGCTGGTTGGGATTAAAAGGGTTGTTTGTGGTAACAAGTCACCAGATCCTTTTTCTATTATTTTTTCGAATAGTTTGCTGATTTCATATTTTTGATTCGATCATTTGAGCTGTTGGTTAGGGCGTGCTGTTTGTTGGCCGACATAATGTTGAGTGTTTTCTGATGGAGAATGTGTTTGAGAAGTTTGCGTCTTTGGATTCTTTTTCCCAGTGTTGGGCGAAGGTATTGGCAATTAATTGATTGTTTATTATGTTCTGGTTGGTTGATGGGTCTTTGATACAGTGATTGTTTTTGGTTGGTTTTAGTCCGCAAAATCTTCTTATGTTTGACCAAATTTTTGTAATTGGTGTGTTTGGGTTAATGTCTCCTGTGAATTCGGTTGTGTATTTCTATTTTGATGGTTCTTTTGTGGTTCTTCCACAAAGGTTCTCTGTATGGGGTTTTCTTTGTTGAGGTTTGGGGTATACTTTGGTGGGCGGACCGAAGTATTATTTTATTGATGTTGGCTGTTTCTTTGTTTATGTTTATTGATGTACTAGTTTTTGTTTCGAGAGAATTCGTTATGGAGTAAAATTTTACCCAGTCGGCTTTGTCCAGTTTAAATGTTGGTATAATTGGTTGTAAGTTGATTTGTTCAAATATATTAAATATTATTGGAAAGTGGTCGCCATTGAGATATTGAGATTCGTGTCGTGTCTGAAATTATGTCTGCTTTGCGGAGGGATTGGTCAATGTGTGTAAAGGTGTTGTGTGTTGTGAAGTGTGTGTGTAAATTATCATTAAGTAGCATAAGGTTTGAGTTTTGGTGAATGTTAATATTGTTTTTCCGCTTGTGTTATTTTTTGGTGATCCCCATAGTTGGTGCCAACTATTGAAGTCGCCCAGTAAGATCGTATTTTGGAAGTGGTTAAAAACATTTCTTAGATTTAGCATATGTAGTGCGCTTGTCGCCAAAAGAAATCTTTAAGATACTTTTTGCAGCCTGGAAATAGGCAATGCTTCAGGTTGTCAGCGCCGCCTAGCGCTCGATTAGTCCCTATAATTGGTAAGAGATGGAGCGACTTAGATACTCAGATAACTGAGCGAGATTGTAGGCTAAAAATGGCGACGATCTCACAGGCTCTGTTAATAGCTTTCTTTAGAGCCGATGGAGCAGGCAGCTCGCTAGTCTATTTTTCAGTTCGCCAAGAAAGGTTCATCATTTTCTTAGCGCATGCAAATCCGTTCCAAACCACCCCAAAAATTATTTTCAAGTGCTGTGAACATCAATTTAGTAATGTCAAAGTGATTCCAGCCGTCATATCAAGGAAAAGTAATTAGTGAAAGTGCCACTCCTCTAAAGCGGTAAGTTGGCAACTATGGTGATATTGTCGCCGGCATTTAAGCGACATAATTAGGAATCCATTCTCATCGGGCTTTCGGCATTCGCTTCCACTCCTGTTTTGCAGGTGTGGCACTAAGCAATAAGCCGAATTTGGAGCTAAGTACGAGCCAGCCAATGTGGATTTAACCACCAAGCCAAAATCAAAAAAGATAGAGCAAAGTCCATCAGCGTTGGATCAAAGTGCGTTCTCTTAAAGTTCCCAAATCGCTCTTCGTCTGCAATTCCCCGTTTTACTAGCCCAGCGAGGTAGAACCAAAGACGGCAGCCAGAGAGAGCTTTCGGCAAACCAGAGGCTTTGCACACAAAAAGGAAAGCTCAGAGGCCACCTCCAGTGTGGAAACCGTATCAGCCGGCTGACGTCCGTCGAGCGCGCGTTTGGTTCAACCCGAGATCGGCTAAAATCGTTGCGAGAAGTGGCCAGAAATGACCAAGGCCAGTCCCCGTCTTTAAGCGCACCAAAACCATTTTTTTTTTTGCATTAGAATTAAATTTTTTTTCCTGGGCAAAAAGGTACAATAGACCTAAAAGAAACGAGGAAATCCCGCCCAAAATCCCGCCGAAAATCCCTGAGTGGAAGTGAGAGGAAAAGAAAAGAGAAAGCAAAAAGAAAATACAAATATTCTATTTTGGCGCCAGCAACGCTAATTAAGTGCATTAAATTGGTTGCATCACAAAAACAAATATTTTGCTTTCCCTTTTTGGGTTTTTTTTTTCGAGCGAAATTCTTCTCTTTCCTTCTTTTATTCGTGCATATGATCGCCATATACGGCTCTCTCTCACTGAGAACAATTTACAGCAAAGATGAATAGAAAAGAAGGAAAGAAGGAATAGAAAGAAAAAAAAACGAAGTGATTTGGCCGCAGGTTAATATATTATATATTCTGCTCAAAGTTGTCCTCCCTTTTGGTTTTTGTGTGCTCTTTTTTTTTGTGCTCCTTCCCATCTACAATTTTCAGTTCCACCCTCGTATGGAAGCGCTTTCATCGTTGGATTTATTTTCATGTAAGTGGAACCAAAGTGCTATTTTCCCTCAGCCCCAAACCTTTTAAGAGAGACCCAACAAAAAATTCAAGAGAGTACGCTAAAGAGATCACCGAACATAAAAAGAGAAGCTAAAAGTGAAATGAGCCCATAATTTTTGATAATTGATATACCCTACTAATTCGGCATATCAATCATTAAAATTTTCTTTTTTTTTGCCTTGGCCCATTTACTTCTTGCATTTATTATTTTATTAAATTTACCAAATTTGTCTTCATTCTTCTAATGGATTGAAATCTGAATATTAATTTAAATTTACTTTTAAAACTGTCATTTTAATCGTTTACCCCCCACATAATGCCCACCGTATAATTTTATTGATTTTATATTACCATATTTATTTATTAGTTTAAGCTTGCCTTTCAAAGAAATGATTTTAATCGTGTTTTTAGAATATGAGGTTTATTTTTAAATTAAAATTTGTGAACTATTTTTGAAAATGTTCTAATCATGTTATTTGTATGGAGCCATGCGTCGTCGTAATATGTCGGTGAGGTAGTTTGTGTATTTTCTTAGGGATCACCGACCTAACCTTTGGTCTGGCGGAATGGTGATCAGGCAGGGTGGGCAACATCTGCTGTCGCAACAACATCGGCGCAGCCACACAAACCGCGTTAGCCAGTGCAATAACATCGGCACTGCCTTCCTTCTGTCAAATTACGTAAGGTCCGTTCGTTTATAATCTTTTCTGTCCCCTTCTGCTTTCTGTTTGCTGTCCTTTGTCAATGAGTTTTATGAAGATCTTCCCTATCTTCCCTAATCGCACGCGAAATTAATTTAATTGTATGTAGAGCAAGCGAGAGAGTAGCACAGTGGTACATTCCCCTTTGAACCCATCCCTTTACCGACGTCCTCTGAGCCGGAACCAGCGCGTGCTCCGCTAGGCGCTACACTACCAACTTCTCGTTCAACTAAACAAACATCAACGTTGTATGTTACAGTTATTATAATCTATATTATAATTATATTTGGCGCCCAACGTGGGGCCAGAAGCAGCCAACTCTGGTAGCTCTGACCGGCAAGCCCCGACCTAAATGCAAAATATTGAAATGGATCAAAAACATCTGATTCAAACTTGATAAAACTCGTTTGATTTCGTCTTTCCCTTATGTCTGGTAATTGTTTTGTATCTATGGAGAAATAACAGCTAATATTTGACTTTATTTCCTAGAATCAAATGTTACCAATTAACTGATGTGTTTTAGCTTGATCTACTGGAGATGCTATATAACTGTTCATAGATATAGTTCCGTGATCTATAATTGGCTTAAACCATTTCATCCCTAGTGTTTCTGCTATCCCCAGGATGTTTTATATTTGGACTCTGGTTAAACGTGGACTTTTGAGCTACGGCCAGCCAATAAATTATATACTGGGGCAGTTGCACCCTCGAGTTGCTCGTTGGAGTCAACACGACTTTCCCAAATAAGTCGGTTGCCAAGCAACTTATATATCCCTTCCCATCTGTCACTTTATTATTTATTTTTCTAGTCTTATGAAGCATTCTTAACTTTTACAAAAGATCGTGAGTGTCAGGATGAATATTTGTTGTCTATTGCCTTATGTTTGTCGGCTGAACTTCGTGTCTTGTTAGAGTATAAAGAATTAGTTACAGGCTCTAATTGAGAATGTGATAGTATATTTGGTTTCTGTCAGAGTCAGATCCTTGTGGACTAGTGCCACAACCTGCCACTTAATAAGAATATGCTATCACAAACTCCCTTCTATTCTTCCTCTTTCTACGTGTTTGACAGAAAAGCTAATGCAAGTAAACACAGTCGTATGAAAGCGATTGCATGGTCTCCAATCATATATATGAAATTTATTTATTTTTGATAATTTAAATTTGTTTTAATTTACACCTCAAAGTTATTTGATAAAAGTTAGTTATTTAAAAATTATTTTGTGAAATTTGTTAGATATGAGCTGGGTTCATAGCAACGAAAACTTGGCTAATATCTTAGATCCCAGTCAGCATTGTGGTATTTGCACAAAAATCATCCTATATCAAGCACAACAGCTAAGAATAAGCTGCGGTCATTATTTTCATCGGGTATGTTTTGGTACAAGAGCAAGAGATAAGAAAACTTGCCCAGTGTGCCAACAGCCGTTAGATATTTCCAACTCCTCTTCCTTAGAAAATCTGAGCTCTAAGCCAGGTACAAAAAGCAACCCTCGAACTCCTTCTGTGGCACAACCATTAGTGACTAGATCACAAAAACGAACAACAGAATTAATAGACTTAGACATGCCGCCCCCAACAGATGAAAACTCATCTCAAGCTCCGGCAGCCACTTCAATGGAACCTTCGATGGCGGAAATTATGCAGAGGGCCATTTCAGAAGCCCTTGCTGCCTCAATGGCTCAGCAATCCCGAACCCTTGCGGCTGTAATGTCGGAGCAGACAGACCGATTAACCCAAGCCATAACAGCAGGGCTCCAGAATAGTTCTACGCTTTCTGTTGGAGGTTAATCCCCAGCTCCTAATGTCCAAATTCAAGGTCAGTCGGCTCAATTTCAAACGGTGCTCCCATCCAGTAATGCTCGTTCAGTATTGCATACCCCTATATCAAATGATTTGAGGCCAGAAAAAATTTGCCAAATCATGTTCAATTGGAAGCTCCGATTTACCGGAAAAGGACCAATGTCTATTGACGATTTTCTCTACAGGGTCGAGGCATTAGCAGCTCAAACTCTGGATGGCAATCTAGATTTGGTTGCGCGATATGCCAGCAACCTTTTTGAAAGTGGAGCCAGTGAGTGGTATTGGCGATATCACAAAAGTGTTCGCGAAGTGCGATGGTCCGAACTATGCTTAGCACTCCGAGGC
Source organism: Lordiphosa andalusiaca (assembly GCA_035044965.1). Taxonomy (NCBI): domain Eukaryota; kingdom Metazoa; phylum Arthropoda; class Insecta; order Diptera; family Drosophilidae; genus Lordiphosa; species Lordiphosa andalusiaca. The sequence goes on from JAWNNM010003374.1 coordinate 10,908, forward strand.
CAGTTTAAAGATTCGCGAACCGATCGCAATATTCGTTCGGAGATTGAGCAGCGCAAACAACGCATGAATGAGTCCTTTGACGACTTCTATGGCGTCATAGCTGCACTAGCAGATAAATTAGTAGAGCCAATGTCGGAACCTGCTTTAGTTGAGACCCTTCGGGCTAACCTTCTTCCAGAAACTCAACACGAGATTCTGTATGAACCTGCAGCCACAATTGAACAGCTGCGAACCCTCGTGCGCACTCGGGAAATTTTTATGCAAACCATGAACAAAGCTCGTCCATTAAGTGGTTTATCCCGTCCTTTGCCCCGCAAGCAAGTCTGCTCTGTAGAAACTCAAGCCGAAGGTGGTGTAGTGTCCTCAGAGGAGGAAGAAGATGATTATGAGCTGGCAGCCTTCGAAGCAACTTGTTGGAATTGTGGTGAAAAAGGCCACCGATACCAAGAATGCGTTGCAGATCGAAGAGTATTCTGCTATGGTTGTGGCAAAGCGGACACGTATAAGCCCAGCTGCCGCAAATGTAATTCTGGTCAAGCAAAAAACTTATCGGCTCGTGTACAGCCGAAAAGTGCACGCAAACAGTTTGTTTCCAAGGGAACGAACACCGATTAGCCACGCCGTCCAAATCTCAACAATTACTCCCAGATCTAGTAAACTTCCCTGACTTACCTATCAGTGCGTGCACTGATTTTCAAAATATTTCCACGTCCCGTTCTCGTCTTCGTAGGAAGTTATTTAATCATAAACGTCATGCTGAAATAAAGCTATTGCTGTCGGCCATTGTTGGCAAAATTGGCGATTATCGGCCATATGCACAAGTGACTGTGTTTGGAAAAGCTGTGGTTGGCTTATTAGATACAGGCGCTTCCATTAGCTGCATAGGAGGCGATTTTGCTTTAGAAGTTTTAGCAAATATGCCATATAAAACATTAGCAGCCACAGTGCGAACCGCTGATGGCCAGTCTCAAAAGATAGCTGGAAAACTCGTAGCTGAAGTGAGCTATAGAGGCGAGACTAACAAAATAACTTTCTACATTGTTCCTACTCTGTCCGGTGACTTATATCTTGGAATTGATTTTTGGACTCAATTCCAATTATTACCACTTCACCTGGTACCGGAAGGGCCCAGTGTGTCTGCACTTGAAGAGTCACAAATAAGACCGTTAACCACTCAACAGAAAACATTGTTGTCAAACACCATAAACTTATTCCCATCATTTGCTAAGAAAGGCTTAGGAAAAACATCGCTTATCTCACATAAAATTGACGTGGAGGATGCAAAGCCCATTAAACAACGTCATTATGCGGTGTCTCCAGCTACCGAGAAGCTTATGTATGATAAGTTAGACCGTATGCTGGGACTAGGAGTTATTGAGGTATCGAATAGTGCATGGTCTTCACCTGCAGTTTTAGTGAAAAAGCCTGGAAAGGTTCGTCTTTGCATAGACAGTAGGAAGGTCAATGAGGTCACCGTCAAAGACGCATATCCTATGCCTTTAATAGATGGTATTTTAGGAAGACTTCCGGCAGCAGAATTCATAACCAGTTTGGATTTAAAGGATGCCTTTTGGCAAATCCCCCTAGAGCCCAAATCCAGAAACAAAACTGCTTTTACAGTGCCTGGTAGGCCTTTATACCAGTACACAGTAATGCCATTTGGGTTGACTAACGCTCCACATACCATGTCAAGGTTAATGGACAAAATAATACCAGCTCACTTGAGAAATGAGGTTTTTATTTATCTCGATGACTTGCTGATCGTATCCGATACCTTCGAAAGGCATCTAGAGGTACTTAAAATTGTGGCTACCGAACTAGAAAAAGCGAACTTGACAATAAACGTCGGGAAGAGCATGTTTTGTCGCAAGGAAGTGAAATATTTAGGTCATATAATAGGTTATGGTACAATAAACACTGACCCTCAGAAAATCTCGGCTATTGTCGACTTTCCTATACCCCGCTCAGTTAAGCAAGTTCGTCGCTTCCTGGGACTTACCGGATGGTACCACAAATTCATCCGGAACTACGCTGCTTTAGCATCCCCAATAACGGATACCTTGAAACAGAGACGTAGTTTCGTTTGGGGCGAGGAAGCTCAGAAAGCGTTCGAAACACTTAAGACTCAAATGAGTACCGCACCTGTTTTACACAGTCCTGACTTCAGCAAGCCTTTTGCCATCCACTGCGATGCAAGTAACACTGGTGTTGGTGCTGTTTTGATGCAGACAAGTATTGAGGGTGCAGAAGTCCCAATTTCGTTTATGTCTCGAAAGCTGAATCAGTGCCAAAGAAAATACACTGTCACTGAAAAAGAATGCCTGGCAGCTGTATTGGCAATAAAAAAGTTCAGAGCTTATATAGAGGGACAGGAATTTTCGATCATTACGGATCATGCCTCCCTTAAATGGCTTATGTCGCAGAGCGATCTCAGCTCACGACTCGCCAGATGGGCCTTAAAGCTGCAAGGCTTTGTTTTCAAAATCCATCATAGAAAGGGCACCCAAAACGTAGTTCCGGATGCTCTTTCTCGGACTTTTACTGAGGACTTATCAGTTTTAAGTGTTCCAAGTGGAATTGATCTGAAGTCCAAGTCATTTCAGACGCCAGAATACTTAGCAATTAGGACCAAGATCTTGGCAAACGCAACTCAAATGCTCGATCTTCGAGTAGTAGACGATTATATATATCGTCGGGCAGAGCATGCTTCAAAGGAAAAAGTATCTGACGATAATGTTTGGAAACTTTGGTTACCAGGAGACTTAGTACCTACCGCATTAACATGGGCTCACGAAGACCCTTTGTCGTCACATTGTGGCATAAACAAGGCGTTAGAGAAACTACGACGCTGGTATTATTGGCCGAATTTGATAACAGACGTTAAAAATTACATCAACAAATGTGACGTGTGCAAGAGTAGCAAATACCCAAACTATACTTTACGACCACCGTTAGGTTACACAGGTCAATCGGAAAGATTTTTCCAGAAGTTGTACGTAGACTTCCTTGGTCCATATCCGCGCAGTCGATCCGGACATATAGGGATATTGGTTGTTTTGGACCATTTATCCAAGTTTCCCTTTCTTAAAGCAGTCAAGAAATTTACTGCTGAAGCAATAAATCCTTTCCTGGAGCAGGATCTTTTTCACTGCTTTGGAGTGCCTGAAACCATTGTTTCTGACAATGGCGTTCAGTTCAAGTCAAACGCTTTTAACTCCTTGCTAGCAAAATACAATATAAAGCATACCTACACTGCATTTTATGCTCCACAGGCTAATGCTTCAGAGAGAGTAAATAGGTCAGTGATAGCTGCAATAAAATCTTATGTACATCCGAATCAAAAGAATTGGGATGAACATCTCAGCAGCATTTGTTGTTCTCTTCGAAGTAGCGTACATTCTGCGATACATACTAGTCCATATCGATTGGCTTTTGGCCAACATATGATTACCGATGGGGCAAGTTTCAAACTCCTAAGGGAATTACATATGTTAGAAGACAGAACAGTGCAGTTTAGTAAAGACGATTCCTTTGATATCATTCGTAAAAAGGCAAAAGAGGTGATGCAAGCTCAACATGTACGTAATGAAAGGAATTATAATTTACGATGTAGAGATGTGTCCTTTAATGTTAGTCAGGAAATATTTAGACGTAATTTCCAGCAGAGCAATTTCCAAAAAGGATTTATTGCCAAGTTGGCACCAGCGTTCATAAAGGCCAGGATCAAACGGAAACTAGGAAACGCATATTATGAAGTTGAAGACCTACATGGACGTATGGTTGGCAAATTCCATGCCAAAGACTTAAAACAATAAATACTTAGAAATGCAACTCGCAGTTCCGCTCCAAGCGTTGATCACCCCAAAGTGTGATTTTGGTGGGGGGGAAATTGTAGTGCGCTTGTCGCCAAAAGAAATCTTTAAGATACTTTTTGCAGCCTGGAAATAGGCAATGCTTCAGGTTGTCAGCGCCGCCTAGCGATCGATTAGTCCCTATAATTGGTAAGAGATGGAGCGACTTAGATACTCAGATAACTGAGCGAGATTGTAGGCTAAAAATGGCGACGATCTCACAGGCTCTGTTAATAGCTTTCTTTAGAGCCGATGGAGCAGGCAGCTCGCTAGTCTATTTTTCAGTTCGCCAAGAAAGGTTCATCATTTTCTTAGCGCATGCAAATCCGTTCCAAACCACCCCAAAAATTATTTTCAAGTGCTGTGAACATCAATTTAGTAATGTCAAAGTGATTCCAGCCGTCATATCAAGGAAAAGTAATTAGTGAAAGTGCCACTCCTCTAAAGCGGTAAGTTGGCAACTATGGTGATATTGTCGCCGGCATTTAAGCGACATAATTAGGAATCCATTCTCATCGGGCTTTCGGCATTCGCTTCCACTCCTGTTTTGCAGGTGTGGCACTAAGCAATAAGCCGAATTTGGAGCTAAGTACGAGCCAGCCAATGTGGATTTAACCACCAAGCCAAAATCAAAAAAGATAGAGCAAAGTCCATCAGCGTTGGATCAAAGTGCGTTCTCTTAAAGTTCCCAAATCGCTCTTCGTCTGCAATTCCCCGTTTTACTAGCCCAGCGAGGTAGAACCAAAGACGGCAGCCAGAGAGAGCTTTCGGCAAACCAGAGGCTTTGCACACAAAAAGGAAAGCTCAGAGGCCACCTCCAGTGTGGAAACCGTATCAGCCGGCTGACGTCCGTCGAGCGCGCGTTTGGTTCAACCCGAGATCGGCTAAAATCGTTGCGAGAAGTGGCCAGAAATGACCAAGGCCAGTCCCCGTCTTTAAGCGCACCAAAACCATTTTTTTTTGCATTAGAATTAAATTTTTTTTCCTGGGCAAAAAGGTACAATAGACCTAAAAGAAACGAGGAAATCCCGCCCAAAATCCCGCCGAAAATCCCTGAGTGGAAGTGAGAGGAAAAGAAAAGAGAAAGCAAAAAGAAAATACAAATATTCTATTTTGGCGCCAGCAACGCTAATTAAGTGCATTAAATTGGTTGCATCACAAAAACAAATATTTTGCTTTCCCTTTTTGGGTTTTTTTTTCTCGAGCGAAATTCTTCTCTTTCCTTCTTTTATTCGTGCATATGATCGCCATATACGGCTCTCTCTCACTGAGAACAATTTACAGCAAAGATGAATAGAAAAGAAGGAAAGAAGGAATAGAAAAAAAAAAACGAAGTGATTTGGCCGCAGGTTAATATATTATATATTCTGCTCAAAGTTGTCCTCCCTTTTGGTTTTTGTGTGTTCTTTTTTTTTGTGCTCCTTCCCATCTACAATTTTCAGTTCCACCCTCGTATGGAAGCGCTTTCATCGTTGGATTTATTTTCATGTAAGTGGAACCAAAGTGCTATTTTCCCTCAGCCCCAAACCTTTTAAGAGAGACCCAACAAAAAATTCAAGAGAGTACGCTAAAGAGATCACCGAACATAAAAAGAGAAGCTAAAAGTGAAATGAGCCCATAATTTTTGATAATTGATATACCCTACTAATTCGGCATATCAATCATTAAAATTTTCTTTTTTTTTGCCTTGGCCCATTTACTTCTTGCATTTATTATTTTATTAAATTTACCAAATTTGTCTTCATTCTTCTAATGGATTGAAATCTGAATATTAATTTAAATTTACTTTTAAAACTGTCATTTTAATCGTTTACCCCCCACATAATGCCCACCGTATAATTTTATTGATTTTATATTACCATATTTATTTATTAGTTTAAGCTTGCCTTTCAAAGAAATGATTTTAATCGTGTTTTTAGAATATGAGGTTTATTTTTAAATTAAAATTTGTGAACTATTTTTGAAAATGTTCTAATCTTGTTATTTGTATGGAGCCATGCGTCGTCGTAATATGTCGGTGAGGTAGTTTGTGTATTTTCTTAGGGATCACCGACCTAACCTTTGGTCTGGCGGAATGGTGATCAGGCAGGGTGGGCAACATCTGCTGTCGCAACAACATCGGCGCAGCCACACAAACCGCGTTAGCCAGTGCAATAACATCGGCACTGCCTTCCTTCTGTCAAATTACGTAAGGTCCGTTCGTTTATAATCTTTTCTGTCCCCTTCTGCTTTCTGTTTGCTGTCCTTTGTCAATGAGTTTTATGAAGATCTTCCCTATCTTCCCTAATCGCACGCGAAATTAATTTAATTGTATGTAGAGCAAGCGAGAGAGTAGCACAGTGGTACATTCCCCTTTAAACCCATCCCTTTACCGACGTCCTCTGAGCCGGAACCAGCGCGTGCTCCGCTAGGCGCTACACTACCAACTTCTCGTTCAACTAAACAAACATCAACGTTGTATGTTACACATATCGAACTTGTGGTTTGGTGGGATGTAGGATGATTAATTATACTCTGTACCGTAGGTACATAGAGTATTATAAGTTTGTGCAAAAGTATGTAACATCCAGAAGGAAGCATCTCCGACCCCATAAAGTATATATATTCTTGATCAGCATCAACAGCCGAGTCGATATAGCCATGTCCGTCTGTCCGTCTGTCTGTCCGTATGAACGCACAGATCTCAGAGATGGTAAGAGATAGAGGCTTGACATGTATGGGACATATGCTTCTTATGTCTGCAGGCAGATCAAGTTTATTTTCAATTTTGGCCACGCCCCCTGCCGCCCCCGCAATTTAGAAAAAACTACAGTTTTAAAGATAGGTGGGTTGTTCCTTCTAGATATATTTAGTAATAAGGATAACTTATCGATCAGCCAAAGGAATGTTGAAGATTGGATGAACGGTTTTCGAGTTATGATCAAAAGACTGTTCGCTGCAGCAGCGCAGAAGCAGAGCTGCTTTCAGCTACTACTGCAGCATCAAAATTTATGCTGAGCGTAGAATTTCGTTGGTACAGAGTATGCTATAGTCGGGCTTGACCGACTTTCTTTCTTGTTTTGAGTTTCTTTTTTGATGTGATTTCACCACAGATTGCATCAAAATCATATTGTATGGGTATTGTTTTGGTTTGAATAGAAATATGTGTTAGAATGGCTACGCCGCCATATTGTTGGGATGTGTTTAGGGAGTGGAGGCTGCAGTTAATGGGTATTGGGATGTTTGTTGTAGATTGTAAGTGTGTTTCTTGTAGTGCTATGACGTTAGGATGAAATTTTTTAATTATTGTTTTTAACTTACTGTAGTTGTTGATGTATCCACGTTTATTCCATTAAATACATTTTAGAGTCATAATCTTAATGTTAATTGGGAGTTGTTGTTGTTTTCGGTCAGCTTGGTGACGGGCTTGGGAGCAGGTTATCATCGCTGAGCATGTCGTCATAGCTTGTGAGAGAACGAGCGAAAGTAGAGCAGGTTGGTTGTTCGATGTTGTTTGTGGTGTTTGCGTTAGCTGTAATTGAGGGGTTGGCACGGTGGGTGGAGATGGTCGTGCTCTTTGTTACTGTAGCGTATGTTGATGTTCCGTGTTGGTTTCTTTCTTTGTATATTTCCTTGGCGTGTTTTCAGTCGACTTTTCGTATGCTACTGATCGCTTGGACTTCTTTTTATTTTAGGAATGTTGGGCAGGTTTTGTCAAAAGCTGAGGGATTTGTGTGGTTAGCATTGATTGTCTTGCAGTTGATGCACACTTGAGTTCTGATGCCCTGTTTATTTAACTCTTTGTTAAATTTAAATTTTTAGCTACGAGAAAAAAAATGGAAGCTAAAAAGACAAAAAAAAAACAATACTAAAGTCATTTAGGAGCTTTACGGAGCACGAACAAGTGGCGCTAATCGATGCGGTCAAATCGCAACCTATATTATGGTATTTGACGAACAAAAACCATTTCGATGCAATATGCACTCTCCATTAAAACAACCATGACATTCCCAGAGCCTCTGAATTCATCAAAGAGTCTTCAAGTTTAAATTTTCACAAAATGGATTAACGTTTCTTTAGAGCGCTTTTTACGCAAATAACAGCTGACCAGCATAGTGTCACCGTTTCAGATTCAGTGAAATTTTGATGTTTTCAGGTCATCCTACAGACCCAGAGGCCGCTCGAAGAATAAAGAAACAATTCTCGCTGCGAGAATTGTCAGCGTCTCCATACCTTGCTTTAACAGGAAATTATATTTTAATATATATGTATTATGTGACTGTAATTTTTTTTGTGTTTATATCTGGTAAACCTGCAGTTTTTAGCCAGCTCAAGGTTATGCTTTCGCACAACTCTGAACAGAGACTGCTAAGTTCACATCTCTATATAATTATAATAAATGTATTTAATCCATTTAACTATAAGCACACAAAACAATAAACACATTAAGGCAAGTCAGAACACATAGCTACTTCCCGTTCTGCTGAGTCAGCTATGCTACACGCGTCAGTCGATAAGTCAATTCGTCAGTAAGGCCAATATATGCTGATAAAGCAATTTCTACACAAAGGCAAGCAACTAATGTAGTTGCTGACCATTGCACTCACCCAATTTGTACACACTTTCTGGATAAACGCTTTCACTTTAATCAATATGACCCATTGTTACCATATAAATAGCCCTAAGCTTACTCAATAAAATCATTCTCAGAATAACCACAACCTGTTACTCACTTCCTCCATCGCATCCGTCAGATCATCTGTCGCTGTGTCTTCAGATCTTCAATTGTGCGCAACGAAGGACAAACCCTCTCCGTAGTCCAACTGGTTTATGTACTAGCTGCGGCGTCAAATTTGCAAACGATTTATGTGCTGTATGCATACCAGCTCAAAAACTCACAAAACTCAATTACAGACAGTTTATATATTGCCTGTAGTAATCGACATTAACATTTTGGTGACCCCGATATCGTTAAAAGTCCTTAAGAAGTTGTCAACTGGGCGACAGTAAAGGATTTCAACACGAACACTCACTCTGAGGTTGCCAACCAAGGCAACGACCTAGCCCCACTTTCAGTGTGGAGGTCTACAAACGTAGTTGGAGACATCATTTCAAGCTGTCCACCAGCGACACTTGAAACCCTCCAGCTGGACGTCAAAAAAAAAAAAGATCACAAACCATTTGGTGAATCGTTCAACTGAAGTTGCCAACCAAGGCATCACCAGTTCCGTTCGAAATTGTGAATTGGGCGACATTAAAGGAACCCAATTGGAGCCGTTTATTGCCAACTGAGCAATCATAAACCTCCGAAAAAATATTCAAGTCGGAATACTGGTCAATTTGGTGAAGCAGTGTTCTTAACTTGACTTGGTCATTTGGCGATCAAGCAACTGGTTAACTTGGCAACCAAACAATTTAGGTGCTAAGTCAGCAATTGCTGGCTTTGCACTTGGAAAAAGAAAATAAAATAAAAATTGTATTGTATTGTATATGCTAAACTCAGTACTCTTTTCTGGTGCGATTCGTGTACGTGTGCAACGGAAAAACCCAAAATAGTCTACGTGGACTTTAAGGCAATTCAGGTGCATCCAAATGTATTCTCCCAAATTCAAATCAAAGCTCCCAAAGAAATTTCAATTGCTTCTCTACTTCTTTGACTAAAAAACTTGGTTCCGATTCGAAGCGCAATCCAGCTATTTGTATAGCAAATAAAACACTTCCACTGAGTCGGAAGTAAAAGAGAAAATAGATTGAAATGGGAAAAGAGACGCAACAGCGATTGGCAGCCCAAGAGGCATTGAACGGCCAAAACGATATTGGCCAAGAAATTGCCAGAGTCATAAGGAACTACAAAAAAGATTCGGCAGAGAGGAAGGCCCAAGTAGGGTACTATCTTAATAGGATAGCACTGCTTGAAGAGGCTTGGAATCAATTTTACCATAACGATCTCAAGATTAGAGATCTGACAGAAATAACAGTCGAATAAGAAAGTTTTATGATGATACCAAACAATCGTACCAGAGGTACATGACCATATTCAAACAGAATGCTGACGCGCATTCCCAATCTACTAGCCAAAAGAGGTCAGATCAAATGACCTCAGCCACAAACAGAGACAATTATCAGCCGATTGTGGCAGATGGGACGTTGGTTTCATTGTTTCGCAGGCAAAAGGCGATAATAGCGTCACTAAATCGATCGCTTATTCATTTGTCGGAAAACCAAAAACCTGGTAAATTGATAAATTCACTTTGGATCCAATCACAGGAGGTCCACTTTCGCATACATGAGGAGTGCGACAATCCAGAAAAGGTAGGATACGATTTGGAATCCTACATTGACATTGAAAAACAAGTGCAGAAGTCGATTCGAGCAAATGCAAGCCTCAATCGATCAACCGATGTGCATCTGCCACAGGTGAGCATCCCAAAATTTAACGGGGATCTGCTCAAATGGACCCAGTTTTTCGACTTGTTTTCATGCATGGTTCATGAAACAGCAATGGCCACGTTGCAAAAAATGTGGCCTCAAAACCTCAGACACCGGAGAAGCAGAAAGATTGATTCGACATATCGATCTAAAGGAAGAAAATTAAATGAACGCTTGGGGGATTTTGAACTACGCTTACAACAATCCTAGAGACGTTGCAAATACGGTACTCAACCGCTTCCTTCTGCATAATACAATCAATGACGATGCTAAGTCATTGAAGGAGTTGTACATTACAACTATCGAATCCCTCGCTTCATTAAAAGGATTGGGAATCGACATATCCACCTGGGATCATATGCTCATTGCGATCTTAAGGAACAAGCTGGATAACAACAACAAAAACCTGTATGAGCAATCTCTCGGAAGCTCAAAGGATATACAAGGGTTAGATACCATGCTCCAGTTCCTTGAACAACGGATAATAGTTTTAGGGGCAGGAAAAAGGGCTCAAGCCTCGAGGAAAGATGCTAAAGGTACCACATGTGCTTCAGCCACCTCTGACAAATTTTGTTGTCGGTACTGTAAAAAGACAACGCATAGTCTGTTTCGGTGCGAGGACTTCCGAGCCAAATCGGTCTCGGATCGACTAAATTGGGTACTAAAACAAAAATTGTGCGCCAATTGCTTCAAGAGTGATCACAAAACTCAAGCATGCACAGGTCAAATGTGCTTTAAGTGCGATTAAAAGCATAATACGCTGGTACATTTGGAACCCACACCAATTGCACCCACACAGGCACAAGCTGTAGGGGCGGTAATCAACAAAAATTACAACTTACTGGCAACAGCAAAGGTGGCTGTACAAGGAACCAACGGGCAAATTGCCAATTTTAGAGCATTGCTCAATTCTGGATCACAGATAAACCTGATCTCAGAGCGGTTGGTATAGATGCTGTCACTGAAACTCCATGATACGAAATTACGGATTGAAGGCATTGGAGGCCAGCCAAGGACCAGTAGATCTCGAGTGAATGTGCTAGTGAAGTCTCGTCACAGTGGTTTCACTCAAAGGACTGAAGCATTTGTGCTTCCACAGATTATATCAGATCAACCCGCACAACTGATCAATTCAGAAAAATGGAAAATTCCAAAGGAATTACAACTGGCTGACCCACAATTCGACAAACCAGGGAAGATAGATATGCTAATTGGAGCAGAGCACTATTATTCATTGCTTCTGCCAAGTCAACTTAAGATGTCTGCAGGTGGTCCTATCCTACAAGAAACTAAGTTTGGATGGATTGTTGCTGGAAAAATAAATGCATCAAACAAATCCTCAGCCATCTGTGCAGCAGCAACAAATGAAGAGGCAAATGTACTAATGGAGAAGTTCTGGACGTTGGACAACTTAGAAACGGAAGAAAAGCCTCGATCGCCAACAGAAGCACATTGCGAAGCACACTTTCTATGTAATCTACAGTTGGCAGCGGATGGCAAGTTCATCGTTGAATTGCCATTTTCTGAAAATTCTTCAGCCCTGGGGGCGTCACGTGAAAATGCAACCAAGAGATTCTTGGCTCTGGAGCGCAGAACAACGCCTGACACATGGAAGGGGTACGCAAAATTCATGACAGAATATGAACAAATGGGACACATGAAGCAAGTATTAGCATCTCGGATACCCGAGGATCACTACTTCATACCACACCATTGCGTGCTGAAACCTGATAGTCTTACTTAAAACGTCAACCGGGAAGTCATTGAACGACATTCTACATAATGGGCCCACTGTCCAAAGTGAACTGATGTCAATTTTACTTCGCTTCAGGACCCATAAATACGTGTACACAGCGGACATTGAAAAAATGTACCGTCAGATATGGGTCAATCCGGAGAACCAGTTTCACCAATTAATTGTGTGGAGGAACCATCCATCGGAGGAACTCAAGTACTATCGTCTGAAGACTGTCACATACGGAACAACCTCTGCTCCATTTTTGGCAACGAAATGGTTGGACCATCTGGCGATTCAACATCAGGATAGACTTCCAGTGGGATCAGCGATTCTCAAACATGACTTCTATGTGGACGATTGCTTGACTGGTGCTAGTTCAATCCCGGATGCGGTCCAAATTGTGCAGGAACTGATCAAGATACTGAAACCTGCCGGATTCAATCTAAGAAAATGGTGTTCAAACAACGACCAGCTGCTACAAGGAATCCCAAAAGAAGACATCATCAACGATGTGAAACTGGGTGCAACTTTGGATCACCACAGCATAAAAACCCTTGGAGTCATCTGGATGCCAAAGAAAGACCAACTTTGTGGACGAGCACAAAAGAGTCAAGCGACATGGATTACAAAACGAATAGTCTGTTCGGAGCTCTCCCAAATCTTTGTCCCATTAGGCTTGTATGCCCCGGTAGTCGTCAAGGCAAAAGTCTTCATGCAACAGCTCTGGGAACTAAAACTGGACTGGGATGACGACTTGCCAGCACACCTTCAGAACGAATGGAAGGAGTACCGGGAGTACATGCAGTCACTAAATTCTATGCAGATTCCGAGTCATATTCACGATGGCAACATCTCGGGTGGCTGCCAAGCAAACCCTCTCTCGACTTGAACTATGTGCTGCACTTTTGAGTGCGGAGCTCGCCTCCAGAGTAAGAAAGGACCTACACCTGAGCTCTGAAACAGTCCCAGGATACTTCTGGAGCGACTCTACAGTTGCACTCGGCTGGATTAATGCAACTGCTTACAACTTTCACACATTCGTGGCAAACCGGCTGCGCTTCTGCAACAAAAAGAACAGAACTGCAACAACGGCATTGCAGATGGATGAACTGAAGCACGCACGTATCATAATCCTGCGAAATATCCTACACAAGGAATTCGCGACGGATATCCGACAATTACAACGCTACAACACAGTGGACAAGAAGAGCCCGATCGTTTCACTGTCTCCCATGTTAGGAGACGATCGTCCGGGTAGGTGGCAGACTGGAACACTCTGCCCTCCCATACAATTCAAAACACCAAATCCTGCTGCCATTCAACGATCCAATCGTGAAGATGTTACTGAGAGAAGTCCATGAGGACAACATGCACTGCGGCGCACAAGCCTTACGCGCCACTGCCAGACAACAGTACTGGATCGTAAATGATAAAACCATGGCTAGAAACATCATTCACAGCTGTGTCCGATGCAACAAAGCCAAACCTAAATTGATGCACTAAATTATGGGGAACCTTCTAGCAGAAAGAGTCAACCAAGCGCGGCCAATTTCTCAACACAGGAGTTGACTACTGCGGACCAGTATGGATCCATCACAAACTCCGCGGGCCTACTAAGGCATACATTGCCGAATTTTGTTGCTTTACCACAAAGGCAGTGCATCTGGAGTTAGTAAGAGATCTAACAACCGACGCCTTTCTGGCAGCCCTTTGCCGGTTCTTGAGACGACGCGGAAAGTGCCAGACGATACACTGCGACAATGCAACCAACTTTATTGGCGCAAATAATCAACTCAAGGAATTGGAAGGCGCCATATTCACAGATCAGGCTCAAGATAAAATAACAAACCACTGCAGCAAGCGACAAGTGGCGTTCAAATTTTTCCCTCCCAGAGCACCACCCGACCCAAACAGCAAGCTTGACGAAAAGTCATTAGTAAAGCGCTGGGAACAGGTTTCCAAGCTGAAGCAAGGATTCTGGAGGCAATGGTCACAAGAATACCTTCAAGAAATACAAGTTCGCTACAAACGGAAAACCGCTTCACCAAACGTTAAGGAAGGATTACTAGTTGTGATCAAGGAGGACAATCTCCCGGTAATGAAGTGGCCATTAGGCAGAGTCATCAAGACATACCCTGGAGCAGACAACCATGTGCGAGTTGTGGACGTCAAAACAGCATCAGGCGTGTACAAGCGCCCCATAAGTGGGCTGGCGCCATTATTTCCCGAAGACATAGCAGTCAAGCGCCCTGTGATTAAAGATGCACCTGAATCCGATGAACCACCAACGCACCGAAAAAGGTTGATGTCACCAACGACACTGTCCACTATGTTGGTGTTTCTGTTCATGCTGCCGCTAGCACTGTCGCAACCAATAACCATGACTCAGTTTACAAACAAACCAGGTGTCTTCCACGAAAAATTAGGTACCGTAAAAATGGCAGTATCTGAGTGGACCATGGGGATCTATTATGATTTGGACCCATACTGGAGCGACATGAAAACCTTTTCGTCAGGCATTACGGAACTCGGACACATGTGCCCCGACTTACAAAATAGTCAGGCATGCGAATCAATGCTTCAACACTTTGAACATTTACGCAAGGAATTAGAGTCAGAAAGTTTAACAATAAAGAACTCTAGATCCCGGAGATCACCACTAGACATAGTGGGAAATCTTGCTAACAGCCTCTTCGGTGTACTAGATTCCAATTACGCCAAGAATTTGACCATAGCAATTAAAGAAGTAAAAAACAATGAAGAATTTCTTCTACAATTACTCCAAAATCAAACATCAATTGTGGATTCCACAATTAACGTGGAACAATGGGTAAGTCATACCCTATGGCTTTACGGATCATTATACTTGCATGGTTCACGAGATAAGTGGAGTAAATCGTCACCCATCGCTCCCACTAACCTTGAGCGAAAGGCGAAACAAGTTTGTTTGCCAATCACCTCCACAACAAGAGGAGAAGAGCTGTATACTTGGAAACACAGCAATTCCTTTCACAAGCTTCAACGTATTGTAGCGTATATGCTGTGCTTCTGCAACAAAAAGAACAGAACTGCTCCAACGGCATTGCAGATGGATGAACTGAAGCACGCACGTAACATAATCCTGAGAAATATCCAACACAAGAAATTCGCGACGGATATCCGACAATTACAACGCTACAACACAGTGGACAAGAAGAGCCCGATCGTTTCACTGCCTCCCATGTTAGGAGACGATACGATCGTCCGGGTAGGTGGCAGACTGGAACACTCTGCCCTCCCATACAATTCAAAACACCAAATCCTGCTGCCATTCAACGATCCAATCGTGAATATGTTACTGAGAGAAGTCCATGAGGACAACATGCACTGCGGCGCACAAGCCTTACGCGCCACTGCCAGACAACAGTACTGGATCGTAAATGATAAAACCATGGCTAGAAACATCATTCACAGCTGTGTCCGATGCAACAAAGCCAAACCTAAATTGATGCACTAAATTATGGGGAACCTTCTAGCAGAAAGAGTCAACCAAGCGCGGCCAATTTCTCAACACAGGAGTTGACTACTGCGGACCAGTATGGATCCATCACAAACTCCGCGGGCCTACTAAGGCCTACTAAGGCATACATTGCCGAATTTTGTTGCTTTACCACAAAGGCAGTGCATCTGGAGTTAGTAAGAGATCTAACAACCGACGCCTTTCTGGCAGTGGAGGCAATGGTCACAAGAATACCTTCAAGAAATACAAGTTCGCTACAAACGGGAAACCGCTTCACCAAACGTTAAGGAAGGATTACTAGTTGTGATCAAGGAGGACAATCTCCCGGTAATGAAGTGGCCATTAGGCAGAGTCATCAAGACATACCCTGGAGCAGACAACCATGTGCGAGTTGTGGACGTCAAAACAGCATCAGGCGTGTACAAGCTCCCAGTGGGCTGGCGCCATTATTTCCCGAAGACATAGCAGTCAAGCGCCCTGTGATTAAAGATGCACCTGAATCCGATGAACCACCAACGCACCGAAAAAGGTTGATGTCACCAACGACACTGTCCACTATGTTGGTGTTTATGTTTATGCTGCCGCTAGCACTGTCGCAACCAATAACCATGACTCAGTTTACAAACAAACCAGGTTTCTTCCACGAAAAATTAGGTACCGTAAAAATGGCAGTATCTGAGTGGACCATGGGGATCTATTATGATTTGGACCCATACTGGAGCCACATGAAAACCTTATCGTCAGGCATTATGGAACTCGGACATTGACCAAATTCGGGACCATTTACCACCTGACCACCTGCTGCCCGTCAGTACAGCCAACGTAATTCAATTATACAGAATTATGCGAGCTGAAGGTGCAATCACTAACACTCACGCCATATTCAGAGTGACAATCCCTCTAGCCTCGATAACGCAATTCGAAATTTTCAACATCATGCCAATTCCAATGTGGAATTCAAACAGATGGAGTCTCTTTGAGCTGAAAACCCCAAAAATAGCAGTCAACAATCACAGGGACCAGTTCATTGGTCTCAATCCAGATGGTCTTCGCCGCTGCCTCACTCTACCAAATGACGAACACATTTGTTTTGATCAACAAGCCGTCTTTAATGTTGACAATCGTTGCGAGTTCCAGCTCTTCAATAACAAATCGAGTACTTTGTGCCAAACCACGCACACCAAGTCACAAATGGTAAATGGTCCCGAATTTAGTCAAGCTGATCGATTAGTTGCTCTGGAGACACTAATATTGGGCTGATTGTGTGGTGACGGATGCCAGTTAATGCCAATAATTCCACGTTAATTGTGGAATCCACAATTGATGTTTGATTTTGGAGTAATTGTAGAAGAAATTCTTCATGGTTTTTTACTTCTTCAATTGCTATGGTCAAATTCTTGGCGTAATTGGAATCTAGTACACCGAAGAGGCTGTTAGCAAGATTTCCCACTATGTCTAGTGGTGATCTCCGGGATCTAGAGTTCTTTATTGTTAAACTTTCTGACTCTAATTCCTTGCGTAAATGTTCAAAGTGTTGAAGCATTGATTCGCATGCCTGACTATTTCGTGCTGTGCTTCCTCTGGAGAGTACATCAGCAGCATTGTTTTCTGTCCTTGCGTAAATGTTCAAAGTGTTGAAGCATTGATTCGCATGCCTGACTATTTCGTGCTGTGCTTCCTCTGGAGAGTACATCAGCAGCATTGTTTTCTGATGATACATGACGCCACTGGCTTGGGTCTGTTAGCGCCTGTATTTTCGCAATTCGGTTTGCCACAAATGTGTGAAAGTTGTAAGCAGTTGCATTAATCCAGCAGAGTGCAACTGTAGAGTCGCTCCAGAAGTATCCTGGGACTGTTTCAGAGCTCAGGTGTAGGTCCTTTCTTACTCTGGAGGCGAGCTCCGCACTCAAAAGTGCAGCACATAGTTCAAGTCGAGAGAGGGTTTGCTTGGCAGCCACCCGAGATGTTGCCATCGTGAATATGACTCGGAATCTGCATAGAATTTAGTGACTGCATGTCCTCCCGGTACTCCTTCCATTCGTTCTGAAGGTGTGCTGGCAAGTCGTCATCCCAGTCCAGTTTTAGTTCCCAGAGCTGTTGCATGAAGATTTTTGCCTTGACGACTACCGGGGCATACAAGCCTAATGGGACAAAGATTTGGGAGAGTTCCGAACATACTATTCTTTTTGTAATCCATGTCGCTTGACTCTTTTGTGCTCGTCCACAAAGTTGGTCTTTCTTTGGCATCCAGATGACTCCAAGGGTTTTTATGCTGTGGTGATCCAAAGTTGCACCCAGTTTCACATCGATGATGATGTCTTCTTTTGGGATTCCTTGTAGCAGCTGGTCGTTGTTTGAACACCATTTTCTTAGATTGAATCCGGCTGGTTTCAGTATCTTGATCAGTTCCTGCACGATTTGGACCGCTTCCGGGATTGAACTAGCACCAGTCAAGCAATCGTCCACATAGAAGTCATGTTTGAGAATCGCTGATCCCACTGGAAGTCTATCCTGATGTTGAATCGCCAGATGGTCCAACCATTTCGTTGCCAAAAATGGAGCAGAGGTTGTTCCGTATGTGACAGTCTTCAGACGATAGTACTTGAGTTCCTCCGATGGATGGTTCCTCCACACAATTAATTGGTGAAACTGGTTCTCCGGATTGACCCATATCTGACGGTACATTTTTTCAATGTCCGCTGTGTACACGTATTTATGGGTCCGGAAGCGAAGTAAAATTGACATCAGTTCACTTTGGACAGTGGGCCCATTATGTAGAATGTCGTTCAATGACTTCCCGGTTGACGTTTTAAGTAAGACTATCAGGTTTCAGCACGCAATGGTGTGGTATGAAGTAGTGATCCTCGGGTATCCGAGATGCTAATACTTGCTTCATGTGTCCCATTTGTTCATATTCTGTCATGAATTTTGCGTACCCCTTCCATGTGTCAGGCGTTGTTCTGCGCTCCAGAGCCAAGAATCTCTTGGTTGCATTTTCTCGTGACGCCCCCAGGGCTGAAGAATTTTCAGAAAATGGCAATTCAACGATGAACTTGCCATCCGCTGCCAACTGTAGATTACATAGAAAGTGTGCTTCGCAATGTGCTTCTGTTGGCGATCGAGGCTTTTCTTCCGTTTCTAAGTTGTCCAACGTCCAGAACTTCTCCATTAGTACATTTGTCTCTTCATTTGTTGCTGCTGCACAGATAGCTGAGGATTTCTTTGATGCAATTATTTTTCTTGCAACAATCCATCCAAACTCAGTTTCTTGTAGGATAGGACCTCCTGCAGACATCTTAAGTTGATTTGGCAGAAGCAATGAATAATAGTGCTCTGCTCCAATTAGCATATCTATCTTCCCTGGTTTGTCGAATTGTGGGTCAGCCAGTTGTAAAAGTGAAAAATAGCGTAAGCGTCATAGTAATGTACAGAATGTTTACTTTATATGAACATAATTATAGGCGTCTGATAATTAGTTTAATGTAAAATAATAATCTTCATTATTCCTTATTAATTCCAATTGAATATAGTAGCTCTAAAAGTTTAAAAGGAAATCAAAATTAAAAAAAAAAACAGCAAATACAAGTTCAATTGCAATCATGCCCTAATAGTTTTGTAGTGTCTGCATAAATGTACTTGCTAGTTATGTGATTTGCATTTACGTTTATTTTTTATACTCGCGGGTTCACAAAAGCTATACAAAAACAGCTAAAATCCAGAAAATAAACAAATCTATATGTCAAGTGGCATGCATTATATGAAGCAAATATAAAGACACAAAAAAATTTCAAAGCAAAGTGGCATTAAAACTGTGCCATTAATAAGTAATTGTGCTTGTGTTTTTTTTTTGTGCTTCTGTTTACAATTTTCCTTTGTAAAGTAGTATCTTGGGCTGGGGTAGGACTCAGTCCGTCCAGGTCACTTTGCAGAAATATTTCTAAAGTGTCGAGATCTCCGAGTTGAGCATGTGGCCCAAATAGGTGAGAGGATGTACCACAATATTTCTTAACTACACAAACATTTAATTACCAGGAAGTTTACTTGAAAATAGATCGCCACCGCTCGTACGGAGACACCTTGAGAAGCGGTGGGTAGGGTATTTACCCAGCATACACGAAGACGCTGAGATTCCCGGTGAGACAGAGTGTAGGGTATCTACCCGGTACACTCGAAAAATGCATCGGATGCTTCGAGAAAAGGCGAGTGTAGGATGTCTACCCTGTTCACTTGACATCCACTTAGAACACCTTTGAAAGAAAACTAAGTGTAGGGTGTTGACCCGGTTCACTCGACATCCATTCGCATACTTTGGAAAGAAAGCTGAGTGTAGGGAATCGACACTGATCACTCGACATCACTTGACATACCTTGGAGGAAAACTGGATGTGGATATACACCTTGTACACGAGATACTGAGCAATTTCAAAGAGACGTTCTTGGGTATAAGACAGTGATATTGCTATAATGGATGTATCGCCTGGTCGGCAAGTGAAGGTTGCACACGTTAAAGCAGTTATGTGAGAAACTTTCTTTAATGTTTTCAACATTTGAGGTTACAAACACTTTACCCTGTACCGCACTCCACTACTGGGTCGTTGCTGTATTTGCTACACTTCCTAAGGCTCGCGGCCCTGATAAGCTTACCCCGTAATCCCACGGATGGCACTGGGAATTGCTCAATTGGTGGTAGGTATCCTGTCCGCTAGTTTTGGATGCCGCTGCTGTCTGTCTGGGTGGTTGGTCGTAGTCGTCGAATCATTCGTCGGAGACGGGGAGTTAAAGTCCAAGCTCTGGGTCTCTGTGTGTCTAGTGGGTAGAGGGGCTTGTTCACGTTCGTAGCTCCTCCTCGCGTCACCCATCTCCTCGGTTCGCCACTCAAAACTCAAGTCCCGAGCTTGTCCGCTACTCCATACCGCGTGCTTAATAAATACCGCGAGCGTCTACTTTCTGTTGCTCTTTCTCTCGCTTATATTCGCGAATTTGGGCGGTGTGCTCATACTTCGGGTCGCGTGCTACGCGAGTTCTTTGGATCTAGTTCTAACTAACATTCAGGGTTTTCATTCATTTGCCTTTAACTGTATAAACTTAAACTTATTACTATACTAGACTACACTATACATAAACTGAAAAATGGGATTCTCCTCTATCGCCAAGGTAAGCAAAGCTACGTTCGGTTGGCCCGATTTGTGCGGGTAGGAAACCATGTTTGGCTCTGGCTCCTGTGGTGATATCATCGAATCCGTGTTGATGACGGGTACTTGGACCACTTCCTCTAGCCACACTTCGCCTGGTGCGCTTGCCGCATACTTCAATCGGCGTTCGTGTGACCATCCGCCAGCATTGTGTGCCTGGAACTAACTCATAGACCTCGCGGGTCGCTGGTGTCGTCACAGGACTAAGGACGAAGGGCAGATTCTACCCCGCCCATGTGGGAATGATCTGGTCCATTATGATGACGCTGTTCATCATTCGACGCTCTACTTCGTTAGCTGGTGGGCGTCTGCGTGGGTCCCTGGAGTTGGACATGGCTTGGGGTATAGTGTATGAGTGGGGGTTATTATGACCTACCCATCGCTTAGAAATCCCTAGGAGTGCGGTTTCCAAAGAACAAGGTTACATTTAAATTAACAAATGTTGTACATGTCTAACATTTTGTTCAAATTTATATTCAAATATGAATTTTCCCCGAAGGCAGCGACGACGTTGGGAAGCCGCACCAACCAGCAAGTGGCATCCGCAGACTCGTAGGTATTCGATAATCAATTCACCCTGCTGACCTGTTATGGTTTTTTTCCCGTTGGGGTCATCTCAGTTAGTTCCTTGCTTTCGTCTTGTCAAGTCGCCTGGCTGTTCTCTGGCTCTAAAACTGCTACGGTGGTTTCATCTTCCGCTGCAAACTCGTCCTCATAGAAGTTTGTCAGGTCGGCTATACCTGCAGTGCGTCACTGTCGTCCTTTTAGGCTTTGGATTCGCACACAGCTAACAAGGGGGGGTCTCTGAACTTCGGGACTAAGACTTGCTCTGGTTTCACATCGTCGAGTTGCTTGGCGTCTGGTCGGATCGTTTGCTTCTTGGAGCACGTGGTGGGCTCATTGGTCTCGGTGGTTTCCGAAAGGGATTATTCCGCATGGATGTGAGACTCTAAGAGGACGGTTTCTGTTAGTTTCGTTTGTTGTAGTACTATCGGTTGCTTTTATTTCTGTTGTCGCCTTCGGTTCTCTGGCTTGTACATCTGGGTTTGTTTGCTTTGTCTCGGATGTGTTGACACTAGTTGTGGTGGTTCCCAATTTAATCGTGCTGGTTTCTAAGGGGTTGTTGTTCTCTGACAGGGTATTCGGTTGACGTCGGGCGGTAATTGCAGCTGTCAACGTGATTGGCCACACTCTAACCGAGCTCTGTTGGCGTACTTCATTGGCGTACTTCATGTACATCCAGACCTATAATGGTGTCATCCATGATGGAGGGCAAAACCAGCATCGGCATATGCTGGTGAACGAGTGGCTCCTGAGTCCACTGCCAAAGATACGCCTTCGAAACTCACTGTCGCCTTGATACGCCCTTTGTCAAATCGTAGGTTGTTCTCTGGGACCTGCCGTGTGGTTGCGCATTCTTCTTCCGATCCCCTGCCGGAAAGAGGCGCCAGAGGCGTCGTTTCCCGACGGCTGACCACATTCGATAATCCGTAGGCCTCGTCTTCCACCATTTCAGTTCCAGTTCTTCCAGTTCTTGTTCCTCATTGTAGCCAGCACGCTGTATCATCAATCGCAAATCTACCAGGTACTGTTTGAACATTTCTCGGGGTTTTTGGAACCGAACTCGAATTTCATTCTTGAGTCGCTGGAAATATCTAGGTGGCAGGAAGAATTTCAAGAACTCCTTTTCGAAGTCTGTCCAAGTGACGCCATGTAAAATTTTAGTCCTAAGCCATCCTTCCGCACGCCCATTAAGGAGTACAGAAATGGTCTGAGGTATGTCTTAGAGGGTCATACGGTAGCATCACGCGCTTCAACCTGTTTTACAAAGTGTAGAGGATCTGTCGTGCCATCGAACACGTGTCTCCATTTTATCATTTTCTTTGCCATGGCACCGTAAGAAACATTTTCAACGCGTCTGGGGACAGGTAATGTCTGCTCTCCAAATGTTGGTGGATCAGTTTCACGGATCCCTAGCGTCTTTTGTGCTCGAGGGCCTTCGCCGGGTACTGGTGCTTCGCTACTAGCCTTCAGATCCAAACTAGAAGTTGCACCATAATAGGTCTCCAAGTCTTTGAGACGAGCGAGCGTTGATGGCTTGTGATCATCCCTTGAAACGAAACTGGCAAAGCGGCTTCGCATTTATTTGACCGTACCGGATAAGTCTGAATTAAACTCGCCAGAGAAGGCTTCTATACCCGATTTACGGCGGTACGAGATCCAGTGAACTCCCTTGGTAATCAGAGGAAAACGATATGCAGCGATAGTTGAAAAATAATATTAACTCTGGGTGAGCAGCGCGAGCAGAACTTTGTTAGGTCTTGGGGCCCTTTATTACAAATTTACGGGTTTCTATGCCATGCGTATGACTTTGAAGCTTTTTCACGACGACGATGTGTACGCTTTGACAGTTTGAACTCGACTCCCCTGCGATCGTTCCAAAAAGTCTCTCCTACCTCTATTGCTTGACGTCGCTGATGCTTCCAATCGGGAAAACCGATTCGCTCTTAGTGCTATCGTTTCGTTAAGAGTGTAAGCTTAGCTGAAGGCCACTTAAGCCTAGCATATCCGAACACTGTATAGTCGTGCGGTAAGGGAGAAAAATATAGAGCGAGTCGGGTGAATGAAGTTGTCAATTACATTAGAGCGGCCTTTATCGACAAAATGGAAAAAAGTACGTCTCAGCATTTCCAAAGCTAATTTTTGATGCACAATTAAAAATTGTGAAAACCAAAATATTTGCATTTAATTTTAAATGGGCGCGTCATGGCTTCAAAGTTTTGAAATAAATTAATCATAAGACTCGTGAACCAAATACAAATTTTAACAACGAAAACCTTAGTTCATTTCAATTGCTGTCATTTTATGAAATTTAAAGAGACATCTAAATTTTTTGGAAGTATGCCAGAAAGGACTTCAGTGTTTTTGGTCGGCTTATTGAAACCATTATTCGATAGGGAGAGTTCCTTGCCAACGAAAAGGTTTATGCTGTCTGCTTATATATACGGCAAATGATGCTTACAACCAAGAAATTATAGAAATTATAGATGACAAGGAACAAATCGAGAATTGGAAGCCAATGTGAGCTACCAGGAATAATCGTTTTTTTGTTTCACAGGCGTCATCTATAAATCTTTGAAAAATCTTTCAGGAAAGGAAAGTGCAAGCGTAGTGGCTTACCAATTGGAACCAGCATGTAAGAAACCACAAATTCCTATAAGACCCATTTAGCATGTGCTGTTGGGTATTATCAAATTCAGTCACAAGCCTACTCTCATTGAGAACAGTCGTGTCTAAAGCCAAGCCGCGAGCTTCGCAAACCAATATCCCAAAACAAAAACACAAACCAAAATAACTGTAACCAGAGATAAGCACAGCACCAACCATCAAAACTTAACCAACAGTCGCTTCAACTCCCTGTGTTCTTAGAACAACAACAACCATGGGGCAGCAGCCCCCCGACAAAGGCAAAAGCGCAATGCAATTGCAATTTTCCATGGACAAAACCAAACTCCTAGACAACTGTTCTATCGGACCAAAATACCTAATTTTGAGCAGGAAAAACAGCACCGAGAACATGTCCAACGTTTCACCTTTTTTGATCAAAAAAGTCATAAACAACATCTGCAGTGGCAAAGTAGATGATTGCAAATCTCTTCGTAACAGCACAATCCTAATTAAAACGAAAAGCCTTATCCAAGCCGCAAAACTCATTACTCTGACATCACTAAACAATTTAATAGAAGTGGCAGTCTCTGAGCATCATTCTCTTAACAATTCAAAAAGGAGTTATATATTGCAACGCTTTAAGAGATATACCTGAAGAAGACATCACAAAAGAACTCACCTGTACGCCCATACATCCCATTACCATTGATATTCCGTAACTGTGGACGACTTGGCCACCCAACCAAAGCATGCAGAAGTCAACAACTCTGCTTAAACTGCAGCCACCCATACAATGACCACATTGACCCAGAAGAAATGACGAAATGCCAGAACCTCAATTGTTGCATAAACTGCAAGGAGAGCAACATACCCAAATATCACCACTCCTCCTTTGACCGCAAATGCCCCACCTTCATCAAACAGAAGGAAATACAAGCCATCCGAGTACTTGAGAAAACCGACACAAAAACAGCTCACATCATCTACGCCGAACGTCACTGCTCAGGCAATTCCTCCTACTCTGCAGTCGCAAGTACTACTAATATAGAGGACCAGCAACCAACAACCAGCAAGTACCCATCCACCGACCGCCAACCCACTGATTACTCTGACATGGACACCAGCCCAGCTCCTGATCTCAACCGTACAGAACCCAGAAGCACTGTCTCAAATGCCACCTTTGACGACAATCCACTTGGTGAACCTAAAATTAAAATTTTCCATAAAACTAACAACTCTTTTAAGTCTTCATTCAAACCCACCCAAAAGAAAAACAAGCCAACTAATCTAAACTAACCAAACTGTAAGACTATCATCAATCCGATGCGCCCTGATATGGTTACGCCGGCAGAATAACTAATCCAACATTACGCCAGGCAGTCAACCCGCCAGTGCGCAGCGGCTTGTTATCGAACCATAAAATGGTCAAACTGCTGGCGTATCTCTCTGCCGGGACACATTGAGCTTGACCACAGGACTGATCAAACCCACACATAGAATCCTCAAACCTCCTTTTTTTCTCTTTCTCCGTTGATATAGTTTAATGTTTTTAATTTTACAATGGAATTGTAATGGCTACGTTAACAATTATGATCAGCTCCAAGTAATGCTAAAACAATACAAGCCTAAGGTAGTGGCTCTTCAAGAGACCCACTTTCACTTACTCAATAACATTCCTATACCCCTAAATTTCACCATCCTTCAAGAAAGCTCTTCAATGAACTCTCATGGAGGAGTAGCTTTACTTATCCACAACTCAATCCAATACCAACCAATTTCCCTAAATAACGACTTTGACGCTGTAGGAGCACTCATTCATACGAGACTTAAAATAAGACTAATATCCACATATATACCCCCAAACAAAAGGTACAATATACAAAATCTAAGAAACATGTTCGGAAACCCTAATGACCATACCATAATTACAGGTGATTTCAACAGCTGGCATAGCAGTTGGGTCACTCCTGCAAATAACGTAAGAGGTAACATCCTCTATAGATACACTACCTTATCAAATCTTATCGTTTTGAACGATGGTTCACCCACCCATTTCTCACCACATAACACACTGGCACAAGTTGATTTAAGCATGAGTACACCCATCCTGTAGCGTTTGACGGAGCAGGCTGGCTGTATGGAGTCAAAATCCTAAGATGCAAGGACGACCCCACCCTTAAGTGGGTCTCAAGCGTCGTTGCAGACATGGGAAGCCTGTGGGAGAGTGCCCAGCTGGAGGTTGTGGACAGAACCTGCATTCCGTCCGTTCCGAAGGCGAAAGTACTCTTTCCACGGGTCACACCAAAGGAGCAGGCGCTGAAACTCCTACAGTGGCAGAATCCTGATGTGCCAACTGGAGACTGGAAGGTACTACATGTTGCAAAGCCCGACAAAAACGGGCAGCACATGGTCCTCCAGATCAATAAGGAATCCGAGGATCTGCTTTACCCAAGATTCGGAGTGATGGCATGGGGAGTAGGTAGCGTGCACCTACGTCTCAAGAAACGCCACCCCGAGGACACTAATGAGCACACACTGGAGGCTGGAGAGGTGGAGAGCGACCTCGGCATCGACATGATGGTCGAAAAAACCAGCAGCCTCGATATTACGGGGGCAGAACAGTCTGCTGAAGAAGACGAGGATGGCGACACAACCTTGCAGGCTGACCCATCGGGACCGGGAGATGCGGACACCAGTCATGCAGTTGAAGGTCCTTCAGGTCAACTTGCATAAGAGCAAGATCGCCTCGGCGGAGCTCCTTTTAACCTTAGAGGAAGGGCCCGCAGATGTGGCTTTAGTTCAGGAACCTTGGATTGCGGCGGGGAACAAGGTCTCCGGACTAAAGTCACAAAACTACAACATCTTTTACCCCACCCCAGTAAGTAGAGCAAGGACTGCTATTCTGGTAAGAAAAGGCATCTATGCGTATTTAATGACTAATTACAGCACGGACGATCTCACTGTTGTGGCCTTGGAGGGTGGTAGGGACGAGCCAATTCTTATGGCGTCCTGCTACATGGCGCATGAGCGAGAGGCACCACCAGCTGAACTCGGAAGACTGACGGCGGAGGCAAGCTACAAGAAGCAACCCCTCGTCATCGGAACGGACGCCAACGCACATCACACTGTGTGGGGCAGCCCGGACATCAACGACAGAGGTGAGTCTCTCCTACATTTTATTATGCAAACCAGTCTAAGTGTAGAAAACGTTGGAGACATACCCACATATGTGGGACCAACCTCAGCCAACGTCCTAGACTTAACCATGACCCTAGGGAATAGTACTCATGCGTCAGAATGGAGAGTTCTTGATAAACCCTCCTTCTCCGACCATAAGTACATCCAGTTCAAGATACAATTCGACTATTGTCAAAAAAGAAACGTCTATAGGAACCCCCGGAATACCGACTGGGTGAAGTACCTTAAGACAGTGGAATCAAAACTGCCGACGTCAACGCCCATCTGCTCGGTGGAAGATATTGAGAAGTCCGTGAAGACGCTCACTGTTAATCTCATCGAAGCATACAAAACCTCGTGTAGGCTCACAGTTACAAAAAGGAGAACCAGACCCCCCTGGTGGACCCCAGAACTGAAAGAGCAGAGGAAGGACGTCCAGGAATGCTTCAAACTCGCCAAACAAGCGGATGAAGTGATCATCTGGGAGGAGTACAAGATAAGACTTCGCTTGTTCAAAAAAGAAGTAAGGAAAGCAAAGCAACACTCATGGAGAACCTTCTGCTCCAGCATAGAGAAGGTCTCGGAGGCAGCCAGACTCAGGAAGCTGCTTTCAAAGCAGCCACCTATGCAGAGTCAACTAAAAACGGACGAAGGTCACTGGACAGAAAGCAGCAAGGAAGCTACATGCGCTCTTCTCGATGCGCACTTCCCGGGCTGCACTATAGTCACCGAGCCAGATACGCTTCAGGACTTAAACACTCAACAAACTAACATCCCAACCAACTTAGTCACTCCAGGAAAAATCCGATGGGCGATCGACTCGTTCGCGAGCTACAAGTCCCCCGGTCTGGATGGCATAATTCCCGCCATGCTAAAAACGACTAAAGGTTTAGTCGTACCATGGCTACAGTCCATTTTTGAAGCCTGCCTGGGGTGGGGCTATGTACCTGTGGCCTGGAGGACAGCACGTGTTGTATTCCTACCCAAAGCGGGGAAATGCAGTCACGTGCAGCCAAAAGACTACAGGCCCATTAGCCTCACTTCATTCCTGCTTAAAACAATGGAAAAAATTACTCGATCTCCACATAAGAGAAGGCATGAACCTGACCTTGGAGAACAACCAACACGCATACACGAAAGGGAAATCGGTGGAAACAGCGCTACACTCCCTAGTAGCCACCATCGAGAAAGCATTGTACCATAAAGAGTATGCCTTGGGAGCATTCCTTGACATATCTGGTGCATTCAACAACGTCTCCACGGAGGCGATAATGCGCAGCCTAAGAGCTGTATCAATACATAAGGCTTTGAACTCGTGGATTTACAACCTGCTGAGCTGCAGAAGAGTACAAGCCGAGTGGGGTACCACAACCATGACGAAGGAGGCACACGGCGGCACGCCTCAAGGCGGAGTTCTGTCACCCCTTCTGTGGAACCTTGTGGTTAACGAACTGCTAACAAAATTTTGCAGGAAAGCACCCAAGATAACTGCATATGCAGACGACATATGCACAATTATCGTCGGAAAATGTCCATCGACTCTCAGCTCAATCATAGACTCTACACTCAAAGAGATACTAAAATGGGCCACAGAAGCCGGACTTAGTATTAACGCGGAGAAGACGGACCTCATTCTCTTTACCAAGAGATACAAGGTACCGCCATGGATTCCACCAAAGATAAATGGAATAACACTAACTCCAAAGAATAACGTCAAATACCTTGGAGCAGTAATCGACAGTAAACTGTCATGGAAGGCGAATGTGGAAGAAAGAGTGAAGAAGGCGACCAACGCACTATACGCATCCCAGAAAATGCTGAGTAGCACTTGGGGCCTATCACCAAGTCTGATGCATTGGCTTTTCATTTCAGTTATACGACCGATACTGCTACACGGCATACTGGTATGGTGGCAGGCCACAGAGAAAACCACATACCTAAAGCTGATGGAGAAGACCCAGCGACAGGCACTGGTCTGTATTACGGGGGCGCTGAGGTCCACTCCAACCAAAGCATTAGAACACATCTTAGGTGTCAACCCTCTGGACATCCAAGCACGCCTTCTGGCACAAAAGACCGCCCAACGTCTATGTGCGACAGGCACCATGGCGCTACAAAGCTATGGACACAGCATAGTTGGCAGAGAGATCAATAGTAGCACGGACTCCATTACCCCAAAGGTCAACACAATATGCACATTTGCACTACTGGGACCAGAAGACTGGCGTACAGGACTGGCCCAAGAAGCAACACACCTCTTTACAGACGGCTCAAAGATGGACCTAGGAGTCGGAGCTGCCGTATACTGTGCAGAGCCAGAAATAAAGCTCTCATACAAACTGCCAAACCACTGCACCATATTCCAGGCGGAAGTCTTCGCAATAAGGAAAGCAGCGGAATTGGCGGAAATTTACGCTCCAAACAACCAAATAAATATATACGTGGACAGCCAAGCGGCAATCAAGGCAATGCAAGGACACTCCATCAACTCCAGAAATGTCCTGGCGAGCAGGGAAGCGCTAGATTCCCTCAGCATCTCCAGAAAGGTGCAAATTTACTGGATTCCCAGCCACCGGGGCATCGACGGAAACGAGATGGCAGACAGTCTTGCAAAAGCCGGAGTCGTACTCGGCCAAGAAGACACACAAAACATACCTATCTCCATACAGACGCTTCATAGCAAGATGGAAGAGATAGCAGAGAAAGAAGCGGAGGTAAGGTGGGAAAACACCAGCGGATGCAGAATCTCTAAAATTATGTGCAAGACAAGAGACAAAAAACTTACGCAATATCTGCTACAGCTCCAGAGAAGAGACTGTAGACTGCTCATTGGCATACTTACGGGACACTGCCTAGCAGCCGCTCATGCGATAAAGCTAGGCATAACAACAGAGGACACATGCAGGAAATGTAAGGAACCTGGAGTCGCAGAAACTCTGGAACATCTAATTTGCAGCTGCCCAGCAATTGCCACGACAAGATTACAAATTCTGCACACCCCACGGTTCTCTTCTTTGGAGGAAGCGGCCAAGAGACCCTCAAAACAGTTATTGGCATTTGCCAAAAAGACAAAAATCCTCCTGGACTTCTAAGACAAACGTACCCAAATAATCACCCGGCCTCATTAAGGACCCTAAGGTCTATGTGTGACCCCATCTGGGGTCAGCCGGAACTACCTACCTACCTACACCCATCCTTGCGACCCAAATAAGGTGGAGTACTAATGAAGATTTATTTGGAAGCGACCACTTCCCTATACACATCTCGCTTTTCGACGACCTTCAAGCACCCAAAATCCACAAAAGACCTAAATTAAAATTAGACTCAGCCGAATGGACTTCAGTAATCTTACCGAAAAATACCTTAACGAGAGACCAACACAAAACTACACAGCACAACCAAACATACAGTACCCTGGTGGAACAAAACCCTTGAACTATTGAAAAAGAATAAGAACAAAGCATTGTCTCAACTCAAGAGACAGATTAATACCGAAAACATTATCAAATTCAAAAAAGCGAAAGCCTTACTAAAACGCGAAATAAAGCAAGCCAAACGTATGTTAATACGTGCGTTCACATCAGAAATAAATTCAAAATCGTCCCCCTCAAAAATATGGGCAAGCATTAATACCTTCTGTGGTCGAAAGCTTCGCCATGAAATCCATTGCATTACATCACCCACAGATCCCAATCAAAATATCACAAACAAATTAGACATAGCAAAAACATTCACCAAACACTGGTCAGAAGCCTCTTCGGACCAAAATTTCAGAACAACATTCCAACAACAAAAGCTCAGAGGTACAACAACAGTACCAACCTTTCAACCTTCCAATAACGCTCTCTTACTAGAAAACAACATAACGACAATCGAACTAAAATCCGCCTTAAAAAGTCTAAACGGGAAGACACCAGGTTTAGATCGTATCTCATACCCCATGCTTAACCATCTAGCCCCACCTGTAACTAATAGACTCTTAGACTTATTAAATAACATCTTTAAAAGTCACATTCCCCAACAATTCAAACTAAGTAATATCATCCCCATCCTCAAACCCAAAAGTACTAAAACCGCTCTAAACTCATATCGTCCCATCTCACTGAACCCATGCATATCTAAGGTCCTTGATAAAATAATAGCTAACAACAGCAAACTTATCGACAGTCGACAACTTGGATTTCGAAAAGGCAAATCGGTAGCCATATCAACGAGGAACCACCTTTCAGTCATAAGTCTCGACTTTGAAAAAGCATACGATAAAATAGGAGCACACGCTATTATAGACGAACTGTTTAAATGGAAACTTGGGCCTTATATGATAAACTATGTGAAAAACTTTCTTTCAAATAGGAAAATAAACGTTCAGGTAAACAACCACCTCTCTGAAACCAAACCACTAAATAACGGAATCCCTCAAGGATCCCCTATATCAGTAATTCTTTTCCTTATTGCTTACAACAAATTGTGCCAGACCATATACATACATAGAAATTACTGCTTTTTCGCTTACGCAGATGACTTTACAATAGTAAAAAAAATCCCTCTCGTTCACATTAAACATAAAACCTATGTTCAATGACATTCTCAATTGGTGTAAATACTCAGGAGCCAAACTTTCGATTCCGAAGTGTAACCATCTACATATTTGCCGAAAAAGGAAATGTAATTTCCAAATCAGTTCTCACAACTTCATGCTTAACCAGACCAATGCTCTAAAAATTCTAGGTATTACCATACAAAAAACTATAGATGGAAAAAAAACATAGAAAGTCTCACAGCACAGCTAAACAGCAGAATAGACATAATTAAATGGCTTTCAAACCATAGATACAATTGCGACACCAAAACCTTATTATACACAATAAAGTCCATGATAATGTCTAAAATAGATTACTGTTTGCCCTTCTATGGAAACTGTCCAAAATCTTATTTGTCAAAACTTAAAACATCGTACCACACAGCTCTAAGGCTTGCTTTCGGAGCTGTCCGTACCACCCCCACCAACAATCTTTTATTTGAAGCCGACCTAATGCCAATAGAAACCAGAATTCAATTCACCTCCGCAAAGCTCTGCAAATCAATTATGCTCTCAACGAACACCCCCATTCGTAACATAATCACAAAAATTCAAAAAGCTAAACGTAAAGCAAAAATACCTTTAATCTTAAAAAATGTACTACAATTTTGCAACGACAACGGCATATACATACCCACCCATCCAATCAAGAAAACTAAAAACACCCCCCTGGATGTTCAACAAAAACTCAATTAATCTTACCCTACACAGAACATGCAAACCTGACACTCCCCCAATAGTCTATCAACAAAAATTCCTTAACCTCCAACACAATCTCAACTACTACAAATTCATCTACACTGATGGTTCAAAGTCGAGTTTAGGCGTATCGTACAGCATCACAACAAAGACAAATACTATAAGATCGGCACTATTGCCGTGCTACAGCTCGGTATATACAGCAGAGATATCAGCGATCTTAGCTGCGTGCACTGTTGCAAGACAGTCAAATCAACGATACGCAATCTGCTCTGACTCACTCTCTTCCCTCCAATCAATATCCAACATAAACAATCAAAATCACTATACCACCTCGATCCGAGACATTCTTACCCAATATCCAAAAATTATACTGGTATGGATACCAGGGCACACCAATATAACAGTCAACGAAACAGCAGACACTGCTGCCAAGTATGCACACAATTTTCCTCTAGTATATGAAAACAACTACAACATAGCAGACGTACATAAACATATGAACACTCAGTTTAAGACCTACAAGTAATTTTTATGGCAAAACACATCCCAACACTACAAGACAATCAATACGAATAAACTCTCGATAAAAGACTTTAACACAACAAAAAACACCAACACAAATGTAAGCAAAAAATACACAATTAAATTCTTCAGACTTCGCCTTGGACACTCTAACCTCACCCACTGATTCGTAATAAACCAAGAACCTCCTCCAATATGTAATCCTTGCAACACCAACTTAACAATACATCACATAATATCAGAATGCCCACTATTCAATAACCCAAGAAAACAATTTCTACCGGACTACTCTACAGAAAGCCTATCCACCCTTAACAGCCAATCCATTACATAAGTAACAAAATTCCTAAAAGCAGCTAACATCTACCATAACATTTACAATTAATTAGATATAAAAATAAATGAAAAAAAAAAAAAAGATTTAGAACAAATTAAAAATCTACAAAACAATACATACAAATACAAACCAACCCATAATGTAATTGCTGCGAAACCAGTCAACAATTATATTAATAATTATCAAATTGTACCAGGAGTATGTTCGTTTAAAAAAGAATGTTCATAAAACGAAAGAGCTATTCAGAAGGAGGGAACAATCTTTGAGGGTTTCTCAAGCGAAATATATGAAGTTACTCATGCCGAGGCTAAGGGAGATTTTAACAATAAGGAAGAGTTTGAAAACCTGGATATTGAACAAAGAATTGACAGTAGTGATTTGGACTATTACACAGTTTATACACAACAAAATTATCATGATAAATGCCCTTCAAAGTATGCAATGCTTATGTAAATTAATAGATGATCAAATTTTTCTTTACATGTAAAAAAATATATATTTTTTTGTTTAGGAGTACTCTCAAATGATCAAATTTTATCATAATATGCTTTGGTAAAGTTCTCCGAATAAGTTTTGTATTGTTGTACTCTGTACCTTAGGTACATAGAGTATTATTAGTTTGTGCAAAAGTATGTATTGTAAGGAATATAAAGTATATATATTCTTGATCAGCATCAACAGCCGAGTCATGTCCGTATGAACGCACAGATCTCAGAGATGGTAAGAGATAGAGGTTTGACATGTATGGGACATATGCTTCTTATGTTTGCAGGCAGCTCAAGTTTATTATGACCCCCTGCGAAAATTTTTCAGCTGTTTGGCCAAAAATCAAGTTGGGCAAGCCATGCTCATTTTCAGAGCGCATTTGTGGTGTCTCCGTACCCGCTCTAAGAATGTGCTCTGAGAATTTTCCATAGCGCATTCTCTGAGCTATGAGAAAATTTTCAGAGTCTCCGTACCTAGCTTTAATATTGGCGACACTTTGACACAAAACACAACGCACTGAATTGGGTAGCACGTGGATTTTTTCACAAAGTGCTAATGGGCACACTGAAAAGAACCGATTTTTTCAAGAAGATAATTTAATTATGATATGATCGGCATGCTTTAAAGTGTAAAATTTGTTTAATAAAGTGTAAATCTGTTTTAGTATTTTTGTTGTATGGGAGCGACCACTGTGCAATGGTGAGATTCTTAATTCATAATTCTCTTCGCTTGTAGAGTCGCTATAATTTCAGAAGTTCTTTTGCGTCTGTTTTGCAAATCGGGCATGATAATTTTGATTATGTATTTGTCAGTTCGTGTACGACTTTTTCGTCAACCATGATCAGGTGGAATTTTTACCTTCACTTAATATATTTTCGTTCTCTAATTTTCAGCTCTTTGGGCTTAATCTTGATTATTTGTTCTTGAAAGTCCTCCACAGTGGTCCAGTATACGAAGAAATCAGATTTTAACCGCAGAGGAACAACAGATGCAATAAAAATGTTTTCGTCCGATATTGTAGCGTCATCGAAATATATCGTTAGACGCTTTGTCTGGTGTCTCCTAAAGTCTCCAGAAATATCTTACTGCTTCTTTGGCCAAGACTTTTTTTCGTGGTTCATTTTTCAAAGCTGCTTGTGTTTTAGTGCTAGCAATTGTAATAGTAGTAGTAGACTACTTTGTATCTTTATTTAAAACATTTTTATAAGAGAAAAAAAAAATAGTTATAAAATAAAGATATTAAAAGTTAATTGGGATGGAATATATCCGTCTGCCAAACTCAGCTCACTTCGAGGATGCCTGCCACTTTCGAGTACTACATGCAGCTGCCCCGCTCGTCGCGAGATACCACATCGTTCCTCTTGAGTGACAGTGCTGGTCCCGTTCAAGTGTACTCGTTCATAATATTCCGCCGGTATCTCAGAGTCTCCTTTAAGAACTCAGCTAGAATGTGCCAGTCTTCACCGTTTAGAACCGCCAAGTATTCTTCCTTTGTTAGCGACGTCTTTTTCCAGTGTAACCGCCTGAGTTCGCCAAGAATGGGGCATATGGCGATAAGGTGGAATACGTCTTCTCTAACCCGTAGGTTGCACAAAGTACATTCTTCGTTTGCTGTCGGTATATGCGGCATAAAATTTAAGGCGAGCAGTTCAACTCGTGCCTTAAATATCACTGATATGCTGAAGGAGTCATAAATGTCGTTGAAATAATTTTGATGGTTTAAGTTGTGGTTCAATAATTTGTATGTGTTTCGGGTGCTACTCTGGATTGCTTTCTGCTCGTAGTTTGCTCTGGCTTCTACTTCCTCCCTTTGGATTATTGCTTGTTGCATATGGGGCCAGTTGTGAACTTCACTTTCATTCCAATTAATATTGTGCTTTTCAGCTAGTGTTACCCATGTCGAAAAGAATTGCGATTTAGAGCGAAGTAAGTGTTTCGTAACGATTTTGGGCAATCGGTTTTCCGGCATATGCATCACCTTGTTTATATAGGTAAAGTGCTGTTCCAGGGTTTGGATGAAAAGTGGTTGGAGCCCAGTTTCAAGGTGAATGGCGTATGTTGGGGTATTAATCGGCAGACGAAACATTTTCTTTATGTAGAACCGCAGCAGTTGCTCCACCTCATCGTAGTACTGGTAACCCCAGACTTGTCCTGCATAGCACATTATCGCTTTGGCGGTTGCTTCAAACATTTTAAATTTCGTGCTATGATATACGTGTTTTTTCCCGAGAAGCGATTTCCAAGTGATATTCAGCGCCTTCTTTGCATCTGCTAGTTTTTCGGCAATATGTTTTGCGAAATTCATATTAAGTGTAAGTGTTACTCCTAGATATGTGAATCGCTTTACCACCTCGAGTTTCTCCCCATTTAGCATCCACTGCTCATCGTTAGCTGTTCTTCCTCGCTCCTTTATTATCATCACCTTAGATTTTTGGATATTTATTTGCAATCCCCAGGTGTCGCAATACCGTTGTGCCGCATCTATCATTTTTTGTAGTGTTCGCACGTCTTCGGCTAATAAAACCATGTCGTCCGCATACATCAGGATCTTCACTGTTTGATCTCCAAACTTGACTCCTCCTGGCAGTGCCATAACTATGTCGTCGACATATAATGCAAACAAAAGCGGACTCAGTAGGCAACTTTGTTTTATCCCGTTATTTGTTTTAAACCAATTTGAAAGTGTGCTTCCGTCCCATACTGCAGTTTGGTTTTTCGAGTACAAGCTTTGGATGATATTTACCATTTTAAACGATACCCCGATAGAACTCAATTTCATAATCAATTTTTGCCTGTCGATAGTGTCAAAGGCCGCTTTAAAATCAATAAAGAAAGTGAGCATTTTCTTTTTACTTTCTAGGCGCTCTTTTGAAATGGCGGTAAGTACATATATACTGTCCACGGTTGAATATCGCTTTCTGAATCCAGTCTGGTATTCACTTAATATGCTGTTATTTTCCACCCAATCAGTCAAGCGTGTCAGTAAGATCGCTGCAAATGTTTTCATTATTGCGTTTATAAAAGAAATGCCTCTATAGTTTGCTGGATTCATGAGGTCGCCTTTCTTCGCGATCGGAAAAATTATGTTCTTACGAAAGCTATCTGGGATAATTCCGCTATCAAAAATATCGTTATACACGCCTGTAAGGCGCTCAATAAATTCTGTTGGAGCATTTTTTAAAAATTCTCCAGGGGCCTTGTTGTTTTTTGCATTTCTGAGTGCTTGTTGTACTTCTTCCATGGATATCCTACGGTCCATTTCTTCGCTGATGATCTGAGGAATCGCAATGCTTAGTTGCTCTGGCTTGTTGTGCGAGTATAGCATGTTTCGAAAATGATCTGCTAATATGCTGGCATCTATTTTAATATTGGGCCTAGCTGCTTGTCCATTTAAGAGCCTAACAAGTTGCCAGAAGGCTTTGCTATCTCTCACACTGTTTATCTCCGATTCCATATTCTGGTAATAAATATACTCCTTGTGTATACATAGCGCCTTATACTGTGAATTTGCCTTTTGGTAGTACGTTTTACTTTCAGCAATGACTTCTCGTCTCATTTGTTTCAAAAGGTTCATAGAACTCTTTCGTAGCGTTTCGCAGTCACTATCAAACCAGGCAATTGTAATACCTTGTCGAGTCATCACTCGGAAAATCACGGTGCCAGTGCATTCAAAGTGAATGTACCTTTCTTACTACCACTAGTCCCTTTGACTTTTGTATGGCGTAAAAGCTTCATCCAACACAAAAATGCGGAAATGCAAGATTGCACTGCAGTGAGAACCGGAGATCAAATTGATTGATTGGTTGAAACTGAAATAGGGTAACTTAAGCGCAAATATTCTAGGAAGCTTCCTAGATCCATGCTAGCAACTCATTCTCGTCTCCGAAGAAACGATTTATCAACTTGGAGACTATTTTAAAATAGTGTAGGATAAGTTATGGCAGTTAAAGCTCAGCATTTAGCTTACAAAGCTTAGCGATCAAAGCTCAAAGCTTAAAGCTCAAGCTAAAAAGCTTCAAAAAGCTTTTTAGAGAGAGAGAGACTCTTGTAAGTAATTGACGTGCTTTTTTGTGCTCCGCAATTAAATATTATTTGTGTCATTAAACGTGCCTATTATTTCCAAATTACAACTTAAACTTTCTCATAAGTATAACCCACTGTCGGTTTGTGCTTTGCTTTCGAGTTGTGCATCTTTTTATAATTGTTTTATCAAATTATAATATTGCGGCGTCTGTGCTGTGTATTTTGTTTGTGTTTTTGTTTTGCTTAAGCAAGTGCTGATTTTTGGCGGTTCCCCCTCTTTACACAGGTTTTGTGTGTGTGTTTGCCCGTGCTTATTCTCTTTGTGCGTAGCTCCCACCTAGCTTTGTTGTTGCTTCTTGTTCGGCACTCAAAGCTCAGAACGTTTGCTTTCTAACGTGATCTATTGATACGCTTTTTGATTTGATTTGCTTTTGCTTTCTCTTTAGTCTAGTGACCCTGTGGTAGTCCTGAACATTTAAAAAGTCAAGTGAGTCGGACCAACTTCGGTTTGTTGCCTGTTGGTTGTGCGAGAACTTTATGCACATTAAATGCGCAGGACTGAATGGACGCGAACTGGACAAAGTCTTCTCGCCTAAAAAGGAAAACGGCACTTTGTGCTGGACATGCCCTGTCTGCACTGAAAAGCAGTTTAAGTTCTCGCGGATGGCTACCGACTTAAAAAACAAATTTGAAAAGTTGCGTAAAATATCCAATCATCTCACAAGTGAGTTTGACGCCAGCTCCGAGATGCTCAGCGAATTTAAGTTCGAATCACCACCCGCACGTTGGTTGGAGCCACAATTTCTAGATGTTCCACTTCCCGCGACTGGCAATTCGAAACAATCTCCGTCATCGGTTCCATTGTCCCCTTTAAGTAATGAAATGACTCCAACATTATCATTGTCCGCTTCGCCAGGAAATATGCTTGATTTGTCTCCTACCCCCTCCCTGAATCAAGCTGCTGGAAATGTTTTAAATTTACCTTCTGACCATAGATTCGGTCAGTCACCAATAGCGTCGCCTGAACCTGCTGGCAGTGTTTCTATTCCGATTCCTACTCAACCTTCTCATCTTTCTGTTGTGGCACCGCGCAAGCAAGTGTTTGTGTCTAGGTTGTCTCCGGATACTACTTGCGAGTTAATTGCCGCATATATTGAGACCAAATGCTTAGCAAGAATTTCCGTTTCAAAGTTTAGCTTTTCCCAACCTCGCGACGTGCATCGTTTAAAATTAGTGTTCCGCCTGAATCTTTTCCAATCATATGTGACCCATCATTTTGGTTGCCAGGTATGATTGTGCATGAGTTCAGGCCAAAAAATCCAGTGAGGTCAATGCCAATCAGCTTGCCCTCAAATAGTTAATCCTCACATGTAGCGTCTAATAGGGTTTCAAAAAACTAGTTCCGTCCATCTGTCCCCTTATTGCCTATCAAAATGTTAGAGGTCTTAAATCTAAGCTCTCTATGTTATTTTTGAATAGTGCATCATTTGAATTTGACATTATTTCGTTTTTAGAGACTTGGTTAAATCCTTCCATTTCTGATTGTGAAATCTTGTCAAATGAATTTTTTATCTATCGACATGATCGACCGGCTCGCAGAGGTGGAGGTGTTCTGATTGCAGTTAAGTCCAGCCATCGATCCGAACTGATCATTGTCAATACACCTGTAGATGTTGAATTCGTTGCCGTTAAAGTAAACAAATTTAAACAAATTACTAGATCTTGTTTTTGTCACTGATAGTACCAATGCTGTAGTCTCTAGGTCTCCCCCTCTATCACAAGATTCGTACCATCCTACGCTTTAAATCTCGTTTTCTGTATCTGGACCTACCTACCCATCTTCCGTATTCCCCAATAAACCTCGTCGTTGTTTTCGCAAAGGAAACTTCACTCTGCTAAATCAACTTATTTGCGCAACAGACTGGTCTCCTTTGTACAATGCGGTTGATTTCGATTTTGCTGTTACCTTTTTCTATGAGTCTATTAATTCTCTTTTAGATATCTGCATCTCTAATAGACTTCCTACCTCCGCGTCACTGAATCCCCCTTGGTACTGTCCTAGACTTTCTAATTTGAATAATATTAAGACAAGATGCTTCAAAAAGTATAAGAGAACTGGTTCTGCAATTGGCTATTCCAAATACTCAATAGCAAAATCTAATTTTACACTTTTCAACTCTGAGTGCTATAAAAAATATCTGGTCCGTTGCAAAATCCAATTCGCACAAGATCATAAACAATTCTATAGTTTTGTGAACTCTAAACGTAGATCTTCGTCTTTACCTTCCTCTTTTTTTCTAGGTGACCAAAAGGCTAGCAATGATTCCACTCCCGTTGATTTATTCGCTGATTTCTTCCAATCAACTTATTCTTCTGTCCAATGTGCTAACACTTCTTATCCTTATAACATTTCTTCTTCCAACTCAATATGTGCTCCCATTATATCCGAAACCTCTCTACTTTCATTTTTAAAATCACTTAAATCTTCCTACTCTCCTGGGCCCGACAACATTCCTAGTTGTGTGCTCAAGGCGTGTTCTAGCTCTTTATGCAAACCTTTGCTTAAACTCTTTAATCTATCTCTTGATTCTTCAGTCTTCCCAACTCTTTGGAAAGAATCTTATATTATTCATCTCAATAAAAAGGGTGGAAAATCCGAGATATCCAATTACAGAGGCATTGCTAAGCTATCCGCTATTCCTAAATTATTTGAAGAGATTGTAACCGCAACATTGCAGCATTGTTGTAAGTCGATTTTATCACCTTTCCAGAATGGTTTTATAAAGCGTCGATCAACTACGACCAATTTGCTTGAATTTAGCTCTCATCTCGTCATATCTAAAAGACAGAACTCAAAAAGTTCTGCTACGTTCCAATATTTCAAAACCTGTTTCTGTAACCTCTGGTGTACCTCAAGGTAGCCACCTAGCTCATTTTTTTTTTACTCTCTTCATAAATGATCTCCCCACAATATTATCCTATTCTCGTATACTTATGTATGCCGATGACGTAAAACTTATTTTATCTTTTAACGACCCGATGCATTATACCAGATTGCAAGATGATCTTAATTCTTTGCGGTCTTGGTGCTTGGTTAATCATTTACACCTTAATTGCTCCAAGTGTATGTTTATGACTTTCCACCGTTGCAAACCTTTGCTGGTTTCCTATATGATTGGAAATGAACCGTTGCAAACGTATATCGTCTGTCGTTGATTTTGGAATTCTGTATGACCACAAATTAACTTTCAATCCTCATATCACTTCTATAGTTAATAAAGCGAATGGTGTACTTGGATTCATTAAACGTTGGTCGAAGGAATTTAATGATCCCTACACCACAAAACTACTTTACACTGGTCTAGTCCGTCCCACTCTTGAACACTGTTCGTCCGTTTGGTGTGCGCAGTATAAAAATCATATTAATCGTATTGAGTCAGTCCAGAAGCAATTCTTGCTTTTTGCCCTTCGAGGCTTAAATTGGGACCCCAATCTTCGTTTACCATCGTACTCCAGCAGACTCTTGCTTATTGACCTACCCTCGCTAGCTAACCGTAGGACAGTCTTTGGTGTTTCTTTTCTGCATAAGCTAATTATCGGTGATGTAGATTCTTCTGAGCTTTTATGTCGTCTTAACTTTTCTGTTCCTTCTAGACCGACTAGAAACTATTTACCTTTAATCTTGTCTAGATGCACAACTGATTATGCCCAACATAATCGATTTCGGGTTTTATGTCAAGACTACAACGATCTTTATCACCTCCTCTCAACAGATCTCTCTCTCTTCTCACTAAAAACGTCCCTTTACACCTATCTCCGGGAAAGTCTCTGACCGCACCCAGCTGTGAATAGGGGCATAGCTTGCCTGACAGGCAAATAAAATTCCCCCACCGAGTCGGAGTCGCTATTAGTTTATTTTGTAATTTTGTTAGGCTATCTTTGTTAGGCATCCTAGTTGATAAGCCTTTTTAATAACGTGATATCAAATTTGTTGACAGCTTTTTTTGTCGACGATTAATAAATAAAATAAAATAAAAAGCTTCAAGCCAAAAGCTCCATCTTAAACAGAACTTATTATCTAAGCTTTAGTGCCTGTGCTTCTAAGCAGGTACGACATACTCCTAATTACCGTAATTAAGCCTAGCATAATTATACTTATACCTAGCATTGAGATCTCTTCTAACACATGTAACCATATGTAGCCCGTAAGAACTAATGTAAACAAAATCATATAAATAGTGGCATTGGTGCCCAAATAAAGTCACTAAAGGTTCACACCTCGAACCGCCTCCATTACATGGCGATCCTGCCTTAAATCGGCAAAAAAAAACAAATAAAAACCAAAAAAGTAATTTTGCCTACCATCGGCAAATCAACAAAAATATCCTGCCGTCAAAAGGGATATGACGGAGCACAGCATCGCCGTTCAAAGGTCGATCCGTAAGTGCCCACAGGCTGGACCTAAGCCCCTAACTATAGAGGAGTACCGGGCACGCCAACCGGCAAACCCAACGGCCAAGTTGGCCCAAGAACAGGAGGAAAAAGCCCTCACCCACATCCCAACGGCGCGACGGAATCAGCGCCAACAACCGAAGAAAACGGGCCGCACTCCTGGCCCGTGTTAATTCAGATCCACCGCCACCCTGAAACGAAGCCTCCATCATCTGGCAAGAAAATTTTTAAGGTGGAGGAAGACCAAAGGAAGAGAAGGGAAGCAGCGCAGCAAAAACAGCAGCAGCAGCAACAATTAAACTAAATATACACAAACTAAAAAAAAAACAATACGCCCTCGCTCAATAAAAAAAAAAAATTTATAAACATACGTATGAACAACATACGCATACAACTATAAGTACACCACACAAATTTAAAACATGTTATTCACTTACACATGAGCATTTCCATTCTGTCGACCGCGGCCGTCGTACACATTAAAAGTAAAAAAACAAGCAAACTAAAGCGCATCTTTAATTCGTTCTTTACTTCATATTAAAGGTCTTCGCTAGCACTTTAATTATTGCTAAAAGAGAATACCAAGTGAAGTCAAGTTACCAAAATATAGACAAAATAAGAAGCGATTCGAACGCGACAATAACAGAAGTGATTTTCGTGCTCATCTATATAAAGACAAAGTTTAGCGAATCTTGAGGCAAAACCCAAATTGATTTAATATCTTATCAATGAATTGCTCTTTCAAATGTATTTTGTTTGATTTGGAAATCTTCTGTATTTTTTTTTTTATTATATATTGAGCTGTGTCGCTACGTGACATGTCGAACGCGACATTTTTTCCATCAAGATATTCATATGGTTTCTGATTAATGCAAAGCAAAAACTTACAGTTAGTTACAATTACATAGTTTGATATAGCCTCTTATCCAACATTTTTTAACCCTTCGGACCCTTAGAACAGTTTAAGATATCAAAAGTCAATGAAATCCATAGGCAATTTTTTAAGAAAAAACTTGCCATAAAAGTATAAAAATTAGATAAACTTTGATTGCGCGAATTTGCGTTCGAAAATCTCAAAACGGGCTATGAACAAATTTGCTACTGGCTTAATTTAGTTTAATTTAATTGTTTCCCTGGGAAAATGTGATAAAATATAGTGTTTTTAACTACTTTTAATTTTTTCGTGTCGGTGGACCTTTTTGCGGAAATGCCCACATATGTACATACACATACAATTATTACATTTATTACATTAAAATGATTTGAAACACACAAAATTTTAGAAGAATTCAGAACAATATGTCACAGTTTTGGAATAAGCAAAGTAAATCAAAACAAATAAAAGAGCTTTCAAACGGAGCTGCAGCTTGAGGAGCTTTCTGAGCTTTATGATCTGCGCACAGTGGTTAGACCTTTAGATAAAACGAGTTAAAATTTTTTTTCCTACATTGGTTAGGAGTCAAATAAAAAGACAGCGAATTTTTTTTGCACAGTGATTGATGGATAACTAAAAAGAGTTGAAAAAAACGGAGAAACAAAATTTACAAAATTAATTCCCAATTAACTTATGGACTGGAAAATTATTCAGGATAGAATTCAACCTCACAAAGAAAATTTTTATAAATCATATAAATGCCTAAACAAAAATATTCAAATTAGGTCAGTAACTATAGGGAAACATTTATAAATATTATTTGACAACTTTAACCAAATGAGAAGCACAAGGGACCGTTCATAGTTTATATTGACCAATCCGTGGCTGGGAAAAGAGTGGCTATTAACCATATTGAGCTGGCTGCACTTCTGTATAAGCTGGAAACTGTCGGCTTAGAGGAAGTCCAAAGAGTAGGTTATGGCCGATGCAAAGTCACCTGCAACTCAGCAAATAGTGCAAATAATTTACCCAGTTCAAAGGTTTTGCTTGAGCACGGATTTATCCCTAAGATTCTCAGGCATATCGTCTACAAGATGGGCATTGTTTTCAATATTCCCCAGTATGTTTCTAAGAAGAGATTTTAAAGAATATTAGTTCGAATACTCCAATAATAGAGGCTAAAAGAGTCATGAGGAGAGACAATTCCGACAAAGAGCTTCTGGTGCCCACAGGCAGAGTAAAGCTGCTCTTTAAAGGGCAGTTC
The DNA here is from genome assembly GCA_035044965.1 of Lordiphosa andalusiaca. Classification (NCBI taxonomy): domain Eukaryota; kingdom Metazoa; phylum Arthropoda; class Insecta; order Diptera; family Drosophilidae; genus Lordiphosa; species Lordiphosa andalusiaca. The sequence continues at coordinate 55,180 of JAWNNM010003374.1, forward strand.
ATACCAAAGGAAGTAAAGTTTCTGTACTCCAGGGTGGAAGTTCAGCCGTATATTTTCTTTTCCCAGTGTTTTAGGTGTTTTAGGTTTGGGCACATGGCGCTTCAATGCAGGGGTCCACACAGATGCTGCAAATGTGGGGCAGAACATGGCAAAGAAGTGCAGTGCGCACTAACCAAGTGCGCCAACTGTTCAGAAGAGCACGTCGCAACGTTTCCTGGTTGTATGGCCAGGAAAAAGGCATACGCCATTCACAAATGCATGGCGTTAGAAATGCTCACCAAATGCTCAGCAGGAGGTGAATAGGTTGTACCCTGCACTCTTTGACAGGTTGTCACCGGACATTAACGACAACGGTGCATTTCCCACTCCATGCTGGATGAGCTCAAAGACGTGCAACGCTGCTAACAGTCATACGGAAGCAGCTAGGGAGGTTCATGCAGTAGTGTCATACTCCAAAACTGCCAAAAAAACTGCGCAGCGTGCAGCAGAGGGTGCTAAAGCAGCATCTACTATGAAGAAGTGGAGGAATTCTTTGAAATCCTTTAGTTACTCGTTTCCAAGTAAGTCCTTTCTACAGGAGAACGAAAATAGATCCACTCACACCACTAGTTCGTTAGCTCAAGAGAAGCTAAACGCTCTTAGTGCAAAGCTTACAACCTTTTTGTCTGAACAAAAGCACATTAATCAATTAGACTCAATCGCCAAATTATTCCTCTTCGGAATCAGAGATTTTATTAATACAGCTAACGCTGAAATCGATTTAACAAATATGAATACTTCTATAGAACCAAGCATAAATACTGCTATAGAACCTCCAGATCAAACTCCATTATGAAGATTCTTCAAATCAACATACAAAGCTTGACCTACAACAATAATAAGCAACTTACTAATATGTTTTTGATAAACAACCAAATCGATGTAGCCATACTGTCCGAGATTTGGGTGAAAGACAATGCTGATTGCAGCATTCCTGATTACCATTTCTATTGCAAACCCCAGGAGGATGGCTACGGAGGAGTTGGCATCTACATTAAAAACAACGTCAAATTCAAAATTCTCAAAGGGATAGACAATATAGAATGTATAGGGATTCAGACATTAAATTTAAAGAAGAACATTAAAATCTTTAGCTTATACGCACCTCTTTCCACTGCTATAGCAGATTTCAAGTTGGGAATCAAGAAGATCTTCACCTTTACGGCATCCCTAAACCTTCCTACCATCATTGGAGGTGATTTGAATGCTAAGTCCATCGGCTGGGGCAGTTTGTGTACGGACAATAAGGGTCGTATCATACAACAAGCTGCGCTAGACTTAGGTTTTATCTGCCTGAATGATGGCTCGCCAACTTTCTCTATTAATCCAACGCATTTCTCTGTTCTGGACCTAACCTTTTCTAACTTAAACGGCGCACAGTGGCCGGATTGGCGAATTTGGCGTTGCAAAAATCAATTTTTGATGGTCGATTTTTTTGAGGAGATTAATTTTATTCAATAAAGGGAACCCCAGATAGGCCAAAAAACTTTGGTTTATAGAAATTGGTCAATTGGTTTGGTTTTTACAGTTGTTCAAAGATGAACAATTTTTCAAAGTGCAGAATTTTTTATTTTTTTGGTTTCAACTGTCAATTTTTTGAACCTGTAAAATCCAAACGGTAAAACCAATTTGAAATTGGTTTATTTTTTTGAATAGATGCATAAATTCTTTATGTAAATACATTAAACAACTTTATTATATCTAAGTTGAAAATCAACATTCAAGTCTTGGGTGAACACTATTTTTGGATAGTTTTAGAGATTTGATGGACTCGGAAACATCAATTTCATCCGATTTCAGTTGTTTCGGAGCATACGTATTATGTATTAGTCTATTTATTATCGTATTGTAAAAGAATCAGCTGCCACAACCTGCCCTCTTAGACGTTACATTGATATTTGCGATTTAATATACAGGTAAATAATATTTGGGAAGAATAAAAACAAACGAAGAAGAAGAAGAACGTTGCGGGCACGTCGACTGACCGAAGCAGGGCTATAGAAACACGAATGATGAAAATACATCGCGGAGATTCTGCAACAACGATGAAACAACTGCTCAGATAACAGGAATTCATCTGGATGTCATCAAACGGTTTAAGATCAATGTCTTAAGCTGCGGCGAAAATGTTGATGCAAGAAAATATGGAAAATATGCCAAGCAGACAAGAGATAGTACCCAGAGAAAAAATTTACTCCTACTGTTCATAAAATATTGGATCATGGTGAGCAGCTTATACAACAACATATTTTATCGATGGGAGAGTTGTCAGAGGAACCCCAAGAATCCAAAAACAAGGACTACAAAAGGTATAGATATGTGCAAAATATCTCGAGATCAAGAAAATACTGACCTTTTCAGCATGTTGTCGGCCTCCTCTGATCCTCGTATCTCATCTCTCAGACACATCAGGACACTAGCGGAATTAACCAACGAATATTCCCCAGAAATATTAAGACTATTAAGCACTAATGATATGAATACCTATACTGACATTTTACAAGAAAATTAACCATTTACAAGTTAGAACTAATTTTGTGTGAAAATCATTTTTTTTAGCAAGTACAAATTAACTTGTTATACATTTTTTTTTAATTTTTAATATTATTAAATCTTAGTTTTTAATAAATAAATTTAAAAAAATGAAAATACCTAGACTTTTTCAAACAATTTTTTCAGAGTATTAAATTATCAACTTTGGCAGTCGATCCCGAGTCCCCCTGTTAACCTACAAAGATGAACGTACGCTCAAAGGAATTCTCTATAAGCGTCTCCTTGAAATTTTTTAAATATCTCTTTCCGTTCAAAAGTTACGATTTTTGCAACCCCAAATTCGCGATTCCGGCCACTGCAACACAGTGGAACGTCTCTAGGTCAAAAATCTCCAATAGCAACCACTTACCTGTAATAATTGAAATAGATTCTTTCAGTTCAACCACTACAGTCAAGAAAATTTTGCACAACAGGATAGCCAGGGTTTTTAGTACAGTTCCTTTTTCAGATCTAGATACCCTGCAAGATAAGGTAAACTCCATAACCAGGACAAACACAGTCACAATTCCTAGCAACAATAGATACGTACCAAAACAGTGGTGGAGCCCAGAGTCAGAGAGGTTGTTTCGATTAAGAAACGCGAGTAGGCAGAAATTTTATTTATCTAAAAAACCAGTGGATGCCAGGTTAGCTTTAGCAGCGGAAAAAAAGCTGCAAGCTCATATTAAAAACGTTAGGAAAACAAACTTTCAAGGTTTTGTTGAAGAAATATCATCTGGACCGACAATGTGGAACCAAATTAAAAATTTAAAGAACTATAAACAGGTTAAGCGAACTGGTAACGTGTGGTCGGAGGAGGATGATGAAGAGTTTCTGAATATGTTGCAGAACAGTCCAAATTCCTCTCCAATTCAGGTACCACCCACTCCTTCCTCACCGTTATCACCTTTTTCTAGGGCAGGCTTTGAGTTAGAAGACTTTCTTACATTTATCAGCACTAGGAACCCCAATTCGGCCAGAGGACTAGATGGTATCTCTTACAAAATGATCCAGCAGTTGCCTGCAGCCAAAAGGATTGAGCTTTTTAAATTACTAAACCGGACTTGGCTGGCAGGTATTATCTCGGAAAGTTGGAGGGAGATACGGGTAGTGCCAATCCCCAAGAAAGGCACGGATTTGTCTCCTTAGTGTATTTTTCAAAATTATAGAAGGACTGACAAAAAGCAGATTCGATTTGCACATATCCAAAGATAACCTTTTGCCAGATAGATCGTACGCGTTTAGGAGACTAAGATCAACAGCGAACTGCATTAACGACCTAGTAAACAAAGTGCAGGAGCTAAAATCAGAGGGATTACAAGTAGTAGTAGCATGTCTTGACCTGCAGAAGGCGTTTGACTGCGTTGATCTTAACATACTTGATTGGCGTTTGAGAGATATGTATTTTGACCCCTACCAAATCAAATGGACCATAGACTTTTTGAGGAAAAGATTTCTAGTCAAGGGGAAGAAAAGAGTAGAATTAGGCAAAGGGGTATGCCAAGGCAGCAGCCTTAGTCCCACCCTTTTCAATTTATACACAGCTGGACTGCACAGAATTAATAACTCTAACTGTATACTCTTCCAATACGCAGATGACTTTTTCCTTCTCTGCTTCCACAATGATCTCAGCACTGCTAGATATATCTTGCTGGACAAGATTGCGCAGTTCGACGAGGAATGCAGCAAAATTAACCTTTCTTTTAACCCAGCTAAGTCATGTGCGGATCATTTCAGCACCCAAAGAAAGCCTCTGAATATAATTCACAAAGGCACTGTGATAAAGGACCAGGAGCAGATTAGATATTTAGGAAGAACAGTTGCGGCAAACAATTCAGCCTGCGCACATATAGAGCGTTCCATCTCAGAAGCAAACAGAACGTGTGCATTCTTGAAGCTGCTAAGCGGATGCCGATTTGGGGTCAACCCGAATCAGGGATTGGTGCTCTACAAAGCCTTTGTTCGCAGCAAGCTTGAATACGCATGTTCCTCTTTTAGTAATATGTCAAAGACGGCCATGAATAAGATAAAAGTGCACTCCAATCTACACCTTCGAAGGACATTGGGTTTAATTAAGTGTACACCGGTACAGATAGTCTATCACTTAGCAGCAGAGCTTCCACCTGAGTACAGGATAAAATTTGTCACGGCCAAAGAATTAGTAAAGGTGTTTGCCTACGACATGCCCACCTGTGAAACCATAACCTCTAATAGGAATCTTAATACAAGCTCCGTTAAAACGTATAGAGAATTTTCCGAAATCCCAGACCACATCGAAATAGTATCTCAGACTCCAATTATGTGTAGAAAGTTAAGCACGGACCTAGACTTTTTTAAAGGATCAGCTAAAAACAAACGCTCGGTAGACTCGGAAACGAGTCTCGGAACTCGGAAACGAGTTCTCCTCTTCAGGGAAAAAGTAGACCGACTAACTAAGCGGGGTTTCCAAATCTATTTTACTGATGGTAACCAGTAACCAGTAACCTTTTTAGCGCTGCATTTCTTCATGATAGTTCAGGAGTTTCAGACAGTTTTTACACCAATAAAATCCTTTCGTCTCTTTCTGCTGAGCTACTTGCAATAGACAAAGCACTTGTCCATGCCTTTTACTTTAGTTAAATGGAGCATCAAGGACGCAACCTGCGAAATCTTCAGAAGAATAAAGGAAGACTGGGAAAAGGACTACGCCAACTTCGTCGCTGAAAGACCCAGGGGATATGTTGAATTTTTCCCAACCATCGTAAACAAACCTTGGTTCCACAAATCTAAGCTAAAACCAAAAGGCATAAAACTGATAAACACATTACTTAGCGGCAACGCAATTGACAAAGCTACTCTCGCTAAAATGCACGTCCTCAATGACAGCAGATGCGATAGTTGCGACACTATCGATAACGCTTCACATATTATATTTAACTGCACGAAATTCATCTCATCATGACAGCATTTCCCATCACTAACCAAATACGATGACATATTATAAATAAAAACTTCAAGCACGAGAACATTAACTCATATCAATCAATTGTAGATTTCATTAATGAAAACAACATAGACTTATAAAACGACACAATCACAAGAACACACACTTAGCAGTGGCGATTTCCACTTTACTCAAAAGTGGGCGGCCAAATAATTCCAGGGTTCCTACGGGTCTCTTGGTAACCTAAATCACAAAAAAAAAAAAAAAAAAAACTTTAACCAAATAAGAGAAATATTAAGAGCTGACTATACTAAGCTCGATACACTACAGGAAATTCAGGCTAATGACACTTTCCTACTTTTTAGAAATAATTTAGAGTATATTACAAATAAACACAAAATATTAACACTCCTACCTAGAAAGCTGGACAGTCCTGCCAGTTATGAATTTAATTATATAGAAGGAGAAGCAGATTTAGAAATAGAAGAAGAAGGAAAACTGCCCGTTAATAAAAAAAAAATCAAAAGAAATCAATATGCCTCAAACTCGTCTCGAATTTCTGAGCTCGGCCTCAAGGCTTGTTCATGATTTTGATGGAAAGGCTGAAAACTTAGTAAGTTTCATTGACTCTCTTGAACTTTTAGATGACATTAAGGAAGAAAATGAAGCAACAGCTGTAAGCTTCATTAAGACAAAACTAAAAGGAGACTCCAGATTATTAATTACGAACGAAACGACAATTAGAGAAATTATATTAAAACTTCAAAATAGTGTTAAGGGAGAATCAATAGAAGTTATTGAAGCTAAGATGATGAACATAAGACAGAACGGAAAATCAGCTACTGCATATGCGACAGAAATTGAAAATTTAACAAAAGCACTTACGCGAGCATATGTATATTCTTGACGAACTTAAACCAGAAACAGCTAATAAATACGCTACAAATACAGCTGTAAAAGCAATAACACTAAATTGCACAATGGAAAAAGTCAAAACGATAATGGAAGCGGGACAATTTAGTAATATGAACGAAGTTATCTCTAAATTTGTCAGTAGTTGCACAGACGCAACTGGTCAAAACAACACTATTCTTTTTACAAGACCAAACTTCAACAATCGATTCTATAACCCTAATAGGCAAAATAATCAATGGCAGAACAACAATAATGGTCAAAGAAACTGGAAAACAAAACAACAATAGTTATAACAGAAACAATGACAATTACAAATACAACAATAATAGCAACAATCGCTATAACAACAACAATAACAGATATAACCAAAACAATGGATATAATTCTAATAATAGAAACTATAATAATAATCAAAACAGAAGTAACAATGTTAGAGTTACGACTGAAAATAATCAGCAGGAAAACTCAGAACGTCCTCTGAATTCAAATTAAATTCACACAAAATATACACCTTCAGGCTAGACAACAATAGTTTAATTTTCTTAAACCTCAAATCAAAATCCATTAAATTTCTCAAAGACACAGGTGCGGATATCTGCTTGATAAAAGAAAGCAAACTGATTTATCCAACAGATATAAATACACCAAAATACACTAGGTTAAATGGGATATGTCAAGAAACTGTACAATCAAAAGGAGAAACGGTTTAAAACTTAGATATCGAAAACATTTCACTCCAACACAAGTTCCAGGTAGTCAAAGATAATTTTCCGATTTCATGTGATGGAATAATTGGACTTGACTTCATTAAAAATTTTAATTGCAACCTAGATTATGCACATAATCAAAACCTATTTACAATAAGACCAAACTATCCCCACCAAAATGTAACAGTTCTCATAGCAACAAGCTCACAAACAAGTATTTTCACAATTCCATCTAGGTCCGAAGTGATTAGACCAATACAAATTAACAGTAACGATGACGATCTTTTGATTCCGAACCAAGAAATTCAACCAGGTGTATTCATTGCAAACACGATAGTATCAAAAAATAGTCCATTCGTCAGATTGATAAACACAAACACAGTAGAAGCAAAAATAAACAAAACTAATATTCAAACTGAAAGACTATCAGACTACGACATTTTCCAAATACCCACAAACAATAAAGCACATGAAACAAATGTTTTGGAAAAGCTCAGTAGAAACTTCCCTACTTTTGTTAAAGAACAACTACATAGCTTAAGTTCTGAGTTTAACGATATTTTTGCAACAGAGTCCGAGCAAATTTCGTCCAATAACTTCTACAAGCAAAAACTCCGACTAAAAGACGAATCTCCAGTATATATGAAAAATTATAGGATAGCACATAGTCAGAAAGATGAAATAAGGAGGCAGGTGGACAAACTGATCGATGATGACATAATTGAACCATCAATGTCTGAGTTCAATAGTCCAATACTTTTAGTGCCAAAGAAATCACTCCCAGGAAGCGGGACCGATTTAAAAGATTACCTTATGGCCTCAAAGTAGCTCCAAACTCATTCCAAAGAATGATGTCTTTAGCATTTTCTGGACTATCACCGTCTCAAGCATTTCTTTATATGGATGACCTGATAGTTATAGGATGTTCCGAATCCCATACGCAACTTGCGGGATGTTTTTACTACATGCAGAAAGTACACTCTTAAACTACATCCGGACAAATGTTCTTTTTTCAGACATGAAGTTACATTTTTAGGCCACAAGTGTACAAACAAAGGAATCTTACCTGATGAAAATAAGTTCGAGGTTATTAAAAACTATCCCACTCCTAAAAACGGGGATGAAGCTAAACGCTTTATAGCATTCTGCAATTACTATCGAAGGTTTATTCCAAATTTCGCGGATTCCGCAAGACATTTAACGAGGTTTTCTCGAAAAAAATGTAGCTTTCGAATAGACAATTGAAAGTGAATTGGCATTTAAATATCGTAAAAAGCAACTTTTAAGCCCAACTATTCTTAAATATCCAGATTTCAATAGGGAGTTTTGCATAACAACGGACGCAAGCAAAAAAGCATGCGGAGCAGTGCTGAGCCAAGAGTATGACTGAAATCAATTACCAGTAGCATACGCATCGAAGTCTTTCACCAAGGGCGAAAGCAATAAATCAACAATAGAGCAAGTACTTACTGCAATACATTTGGCGATACAATATTTCAAACCCTACATATATGGGAAAAAGTTCTTAATTAAAACAGACCATCAACCGCTGACTTATCTATTTTCATAAAAAAAACCCAGCATCCAAACTTATACGAATGAGGTTAGACTTAGAGGAATTTGAATTTAAAATTGAATATATCAGAGGACGTGGAAATTATACAGCAGACGCTTTATCGCGAATTGAATTTAAAGACATAAAAGAATTAACCAATAACAATATACTAAATGTTACTACAAGATCAGACACGAAAAATAAAAATTAAATCACTGAAAAACATAACAAACAACTGACAAATGAAAAGACACCAATGATTTACGAGGCAATCATCTTCTGTGATACCAATAAAAGTATAAAATTAAAATTGAAGGATAAAAAATGCTCATTCGTAAGAGGAAAATCAAGGGTAACAGCTTTTGCAGTTAATGATTTATTCATTAATGGAACACTCGATCTAGATCGATTCTTTCCAAGGCTTGAACAAGAAGCCGGTGAACTAAACATTAATTAATTGCAAATAGCTCCTTTAGATGAATTATTCAGTATAGTTTCAGTAAACGAATTTAAGAGCAAAGGAAATAAACATTTGAGGAAATTAAAAATTACTATACTGCCATTATTAAGAAATTTAAAGGAAAATTATGATGAAATTGAAAATATATTAGAAAGATACCATGATAATCCAATATCAGGAGGACACTGTGGAATATCAAGAATGTTGAGAAAAACTAAAAGAAAATACTATTGGAAAAATATGACAAGAAGGGTAACTACTTACGTAAAATCGTGTGAAAAATGCAAGTTAGCTAAAATTACCATACATAATAAAACCCCCATGACATTGACACCAACGCCTGTAACAGCTTTTGACATTGTTATAATTGACACTATTGGTCCATTACCAAAACAGAAAACGGAAATGAATACGCGGTCACAATGATTTGTGATTTGACGAAATACCTTATTACTGCACCAATACCAAACAAAAGCGCAAAAAACCGTTGCAAGAGCAATATTTGAGAAATGTATTTTGACTTTTGGTCCGATCAAAACTATTATCACAGACAAGGGAACAGAATACATGAACTCAATACTAACGGAATTATGTTAAAACTTTAAAATTGACAAAATTAATTCAACTGCCCATCATCTGTTTGATGATGAAGGAACAATCGAGCGAAGCCACAGAACATTTAACGAGTATATAAGATCATACTTATCAATAAACAAATATGATTGGGATGAGTATCTTCAATACTTTACATACTGTTTTAATACTACTCCATCAACTGTACATGGCTATTGTCCTTTTGAGTTGATTTTTGGTAAACAACCAACTGATTTTCCATTTTCATCAACAACAGTTGACCCAGTCTATAACTTAGAAGATTATAATAAGGAAATTAAATATAAGCTACAAATAGCACAAAATAAAGCAAGGCTCATGCTAGAAAGATATAAGGAACAAGAAAGAAAGTCGGTCAAGCCCGACTATAACATACTCTGTACCAAGAAAATCTGTCTTTTGATCATAACTCGAAAACCGTTCATCCGATCTTCTTCATTCCTTTGGCGGATCGATAAGTTATCCTAATAACTGGACATATTTAGTTTAGAAGGAACAAACCATCTATCTTCAAAACTGTGGGAGATATGACGTTTTTTCTAAATTACGGGGGCGGGAGGGGGCGTGGCCAAAATTGAAAATAAACTTGATCTGCCTGCAGACATAAGAAGCATATGTCCCATACATGTCAAACCTCTATCTCTTACCATCTCTGAGATCTGTGCGTTCATACGGACAGACAGACGGACAGACGGACAGACGGACATGGCTATATCGACTCGGCTGTTGATGCTGATCAAGAATATATATACTTTATGGGGTCGGAGATGCTTCCTTCTGGATGTTACATACTTTTGCACAAACTTATAATACTCTATGTACCTACGGTACAGAGTATAAAAACAAAAGATATATTATGATAAGAAAACAAATGAAGTAGCAATTAAAATAGGGCAACTAGTTTTAGTCAAAAATGACTCAGGTCATAAACTAGAAAATCAATACTTAGGGAAGTATAAGGTAGTAGAAATAGGAAAAAACAACAATATTACTATTAGAGATAATAAAAATAAAACACGAATTGTAAACTTAGACCGAATTAAATTAATGGACTAAAATTATAATAATATTAAGATCCCTTATAAAAAAAAAATAAAAAAAAGATATAGGGCAACAGTGCGTAACTCATTGAGTACGTGAATCCCAGCCTATGCTGAGATGTCTAATTCTGTTTTTATAAAAGAATATATTTGAAAAAAAGAACAATAAATTATTCTTTTTTTGCGAAAAAGGGAGATGTAGGGTAAACTTCTGCCAGTCACTATGCGTCAATACAAAGCTCTGCATTTAGCTTACAAAGCTTAGCGATCAAAGCTCAAAGCTTAAAGCTCAAGCTAAAAAGCTTCAAGCCAAAAGCTCCATCTTTAACAGAACTTATTACCTAAGCTTTGGTGCCTGTGCTTCTAAGCAGGTACGACATACTCCTAATTACCGTAATTAAGCCTAGCATAAGTATAGCATTAAGATCTCTTCTAACACATGTAACCATATGTAGCCCGTAAGAACTAATGTAAACAAAATCATATAAATAGTGGCCTTGGTGCCCAAATAAAGTCACTAAAGGTTCACACCTCAAACCGCCTCCATTACAATAGTTTCTTGGTTGAGATTTAAAAAACTATTGTTAGTCTCTTTAAGAGAAGGTCCAATAAATACCAATCCAATAAATACCAATCATAAAACAAGAAATAAAGTCGGTCGAGCCCGACTATAACATACTCTGTACCAACGAAATTAAAAGCAGCGCTGCTACTGCGCTTCAGCAGCGAACAGTCTTTTGATCATAACTCGACAACCGTTCATCCGATCTTCACCATACCTTTGGTGGTTCGATAAGTTATCCTGGTTACTAAATATCTCTGAACGAAACGAGCCATCTATTTTTAGAACTGAGGGAGATTTGACGTTTTTGCAAATTGCCGGGGCGGGAGGAGGCGTGGCCAAAATTGAAAATAAACTTGATCTGCCTGCAGACATAAGAAGCTATGTCCTATACATGTCAAACCTCTATCTCTTACCATCTCTGAAATCTGTGCGTTCATACGGATAGACAGACAGACAGACAGACGGACAGACGAACATGGCTATATCGACTCGGCTGTTGATGCTGATCAAGAATATATATGGGCATCTCCGCAAAAAGGTCCACCGACACGAAAAAATTAAAAGTAGTTAAAAACACTATATTTTATCACATTTTCCCAGGGAAACTATTAAATTAAACTAAATTAAGCCAGTAGCAAATTTGTTCATAGCCCGTTTTGAGATTTTCGAACGCAAATTCGCGCAATCACAGCTTATCTAATTTTTATACTTTTATGGGAAGTTTTTTCTTAAAAAATTGCCTATGGATTTCATTGACTTTTGATATCTTAAACTGTTCTAAGTAATGTTGGATAAGAGGCTATATCAAACTATGTAATTGCAATTAACTGTAAGTTTTTGCTTTGCATTAATCAGAAACCATATAAATATCTTGATGGAAAAAATGTCGCGTTCGACATGTCACGTAGCGACACAGATCAATTTTTAATAAAAAAAAAATACAGAAGATTTCGAAGTCAAACAAAATTCATTTGAAAGAGCAATTCATTGATAAGATATTAAATCAATTTGGGCTTTGTTGGGGCCTCAAGATTCGCTAAACTTTGTCTTTATATAGATGGGCACGAAAATCACTTCTGTTTTTGTCGCGTTCGAATCGCTTCTTATTTTGTCTATTTTTTGGTAACTTGACTTCACTTGCTATTCTCTTTTAGCAATAATTAAAGTGCTAGCGAAGACCTTTAATATGAAGTAAAGAACGAATTAAAGATGCGCTTTAGTTTGCTTGTTTTTTTACTTTTAATGTGTACGACGGCCGCGTTCGACAGAATGGAAATGCTCATTAACTTTATGTGGTCGGAGATGCTTCCTTCTGGGTGTTACATACTTTTGCACAAACTTATAATACTCAATGAACCTCCGGTACATAGCATTAAAAACGCAAAAAAAATGTTTATGCTTCACTAAATTTGGCCATAAAATTTGTTTTTTTTTTGTTTTTATGCGTGGTTGGTATTTATTGGATCTTCTCTTAAAGAGACTAACAATAATTTTTCAAATCTTAATCTAGAAACTATTTTAAAAAACTATCCCCTATTGGAGGTTGTTTGTGTTCTACGGCCCTTCAAGTCAGTCGCTGGGTTGGTAGGTCGTTTCTTCGCAGGCGAGAATGCGTTGCCAGCATGGTGAGAGATTTCGCAAGTTGGTTTGGGTGGGCAAGAAGCTTCTCAGAATATTTGCGCTTAAGTTCCTCTATTTCAGTTTCAACCAGTGGGATGCTGAGGTCGTTGTGGATACAATCATTGCGAATGTACCATGGCGATCCAGTCATGGTTCTAAGGATTCTCGACTGTGATCTTTGGAGTATGTCCACGCTGCTCGCACAAGCATTTCTCCATAGCTGCGAGCCATAGGTCCAGACAGGCTTTATGATGGTCTTGCTTTTTATATTTCAGCTTTAGTGGGGAACGGGAGTTAATTAGCCAGTGAAGGCTGTTGGCCTTAAGCTTTATCTGAAGTTTTTTCGAGTCTGTGTGTTTGCGCCATGTGAGCCTTCTATCGAGGTGTACACTTAGGTATACAACATCGTTTGATTGCGGGATCAAAGTCGCGTTTAGTGATAGCTGGGGACAGGTGCTTCTGTTGAGTGTGAACGTTACGTGCTTACACTTTTGCTCGTTGATTTTAATACGCCAGTTGGCCAGCCACTCTTCCACGTCGGTAAGATGGCTTGACAAAAGTCTTGTTGCGGTAATTGGACATCGTGATCTGCTTAATATTGCCGTATCATCCGCAAAAGTACTTATTGTAAGTCGAGAGTCTGTTGGTATGTCGGCAGTGTATAGTACGTATAGGAAAGGACCAAGAACACTGCCCTGCGGTACTCCGGCTCCTATGGTGAACTCTTCTGTTATGTACTCATTTTGACGAACTGTAAATACTCTGTTACTGACGTAACTTTCTAGGCCTTTGTGTGTATTTGGTGGAAGCATTGTCTTTATCTTGAATGTAAGAATGTCCAACCATACGCGGTCAAATGCTTGGGCAACATCTAGGAAAATGGCAGAGCAGTATTCGTGGTTTTCAAACGCAGTCCGAATATCTGAAGTTATGCGGTTGACTGGCTCAATAGTCCCGTGTTTAGCTCGAAACCCAAATCGAAACCCAAATCGAAATGTGAAGCAATGATATTTTGCGCATGGGAATCAATTTTACGGAGTAAGATCTTCTCAAAAAGTTTTAATAAGCAAGGTAGCAGACTAATGGGTCTATATGATGACGCTTGGGTTTTATTCTTTCCTGGTTTATGGATCATTATGATTGTGGACTTTTTCCATTGGGTTGGGAAGTATCCACATCGCAGTACTGCATTGAAAAGTCTTGAGATATATGTTATGGCAGGACTTGGAAGTTCCATAGTCATTTTAGGCGTAATAAGATCATGTCCAGGTGCTTTTCTGGGTTGTAGATCTCCGATACCATTTTTTATTTCAAGTGAATGAATTTTATTTGGGTCAGTTTGTGCGGCGATGGGAACCAATGGAAGTGCATAGCCATTAGTTGGTGGATTTGGCTGGAAGACATTTCTAAGGTGAAGTGCAAAGACATTTGCCTTCTCTTCGTCACTGCGGGCCCAACTTCCACTCTGGTCCCTTAAAGGCGTGTCTACCTTTGCAGGGGGCTTTATGCTTGCATGTGCTCTCCATAGGGGAAATTTGGTGCTTGTAGGCGATAGTTTTTCTAAGTAACGGCTATTAGCCCATAGCTCTTGCTCTTCCGCTTCGAGTGCTTTGCGAAGTACGCGTTCCGCAAGTCTTAGACGATTTTTTGAGGCAAGCGACCTATGGTGCTGCTATTCTCTTCTTGCACGCCGCTTTTCAGACACCAGTCGGTCTATGTAGCTGTTCGTTAATCTACTATCTTGCTTAGGTGTTATTGTTGTTGTTTGAGGGCTTGAATGATGAGCAGCAGCAGTAATGATAGAGTTGAGGGCTTGCACTGAGTTTTCAATGTCTTCTTCGCTGTTTATGGTCGGGCTCAGCTCGATGTGACTGCTGATATATTTTTTGTATTTGAGCCAGTTTGTCTTGTGTGAAGTCAGTCTCCGAGGATATTGTCTGATCTGAGGGCACTCCAGAAGGGTAAATATTATTGGAGAATGGTCTGACGACAAGTCTGCAAGGGCTTCTGCAGTTACCAGGTTTTGTGGAACTTTTCTTGTTATAGCAAAGTCTATAAGATCGGGTATTTTCTTTGGATCTGCTGGCCAGTATGTAGGCCCTCCCGGAGATACATAGTCGAGTTTGTTTGATGCGCGCGTGAGTACGTTGTAGAGTTGCTTCCCCTTGGGATTAGTCAGTCTGGAGCCCCAGTGGGGATGTTTCGAGTTATAGTCACCCGCAGCGAAGAACCGTTGACCAAGTGTATTAAAGAAATCTAGGAATTGTTTTTCTGATATCGTAAATCGTGGGGGACAGTAAACCGCAGAAAGAGTGATATTGCCTCGTTTAGATTCTACGCATATCGATGTGGCTTGTACATACATGAAAAGAAAAACGTAAATTGTCTTATCCTAATTATTATTTAAACAGCAAATGTCTTTTGGGATGTGAACAATCCTCCTACCTACCGTGTTGGAGCTCCAAAGAGACAGCTTAAGGAGCACTTATCCTACTGGCAAATTTGAGCTCATTTGAAACCACTGAGCTTTCACTTTCACGTTGGTACCGTTTAGACGCTAGTTATCCTGGACGCCAGGGACAAAGGACACAGAGACAAACAATATTTTTTTGTTATATAAATAGCCAAAGTTACAGAAAAAAGTATTATAAATAAATAGATTAGGTAGTTCCGGCTGACCCCAGATGTGGTCACACAGAGACCTTAAGGTCCTTATTGAGGCCGGGTGATTTTTTTTTGAACAAGAAATCCAGGAGGATTTCTGACGTTTTGGCGAATGCCAGTAATTATTTTGGGGGCCTCTTGGCCGCATCTTCCAAAGAAGCGAACCGTGGGGTGTGCAGAAGTTTTAATATTATCATGGGAATTGCTAGGCAGCTGCAAGTGAGGTAATGTAGAGTTTCACCGACTCCAGGTTCCCTGCATTTCCTGTCCTCTGTCGTAGTGCCTAGCTTTATCGCATGAATGGTTGCTAGGCAGTGTCCCGTAAGTATGCCAATGAGCAGTCTACAGTCTCTTCTCTGGAGCTGTAGCAGATAGTGCGTAAGTTTTATGTCTCTTATCTTGCACATAATTTTAGAGATTCTGCATCCGCTGGTGTTTTCCCACCTTACCTTTGCTTCTTTCTCTGCTTTCTCCTACATCTTGCCAGTAGATTTGCACCTTTCTGGAGATGCTGAGGGAATCTAGTGCTTTCCTGTTCGCCAGGAATTTCTGGAGTTGATGGAATGTCCCTGCATTGCCTTGATTGATCCCTCTACCAACTATGCTGTGTCCATAGCTTTGTAGCGCCATGTTGGTTGCCGCACATAGACGTTCAGCCGGGGGTTGACACGTAAGATGTGTTCTAATGCTTTGGTTAGAGTCAACCTCAGCGCCCTCGTAATTCAGACCAGTGGCTGTCGCTGGGTCCTCTTCACCAGCTTTAGGTAGGTGGATTTCTTCGTGGCTTGCCACCTTACCAGTATACCGTGTAGCAGTATCGGTCGTATTACTAAAATTAAGAGAAAAGCCATCAGACTGGGCGATAGGCCCCAAGATCTTGGGATCTTGGATCTCTTGGTAAAGAGAATAAGGTCCGTCTTCTCAGCATTGATACTAAGTCCGGCTCCTGTGGCCCATTTAAGTATCTCTTTAAGTGTAGACTCCATGATTGAGCTGAGAATCGATGGAAATTTTTCCACGATAATTATGCTCACCACCACCTACCTTATTCCGGAACCTAACCGGAAACAGAACACAAACAAACACAAGCCTCATCTTAGGAGGCGATGCCAACTCACACCACACACTATGGGGCAGCACAGATATCAACGAGCGCTGTTAGTCACTGTACAATTACCTTTTACAGACAAATCTGCATATTGCAAATAAAGAAAACGACCCTGCCTTTATTATAAAAAATCGAAAGGAGGTCTTGGATATTACCCTTATCTCCGAAGACCTCTGTGATCAATTGGTTTCATGGAGTGTACTGCCAGAGCACTCCTTCTCTGACCACAGATACATATAGGTCTTACTAACACACGTGTCCACCACCCAAAAAGATACAGAGCCCGGAAAAGACCAACTGGGAAGTACACAGCAAACTTCTCTCACAAAAACTTGAACCGTCCCCACCATTTACACCTAGGACGGAGAAACAGATAGATGATCTTGTCGATACGCTCACCAACGAGTATGCAGTCTCTTTTAATAAACCACTCTTTAAACCACCTTGGTGGTCTGCAGAGCTTGACAAGCTCCGAAAAGAGTGCAGACATGCATTCAACGTAGCCAAATATAACGATCAAACTACCGCTTGGGAGTTATATAATATAAACAAAGGCTATACAGTATACACAAGAAAGCTATCAGGAAGGCTAAACGCTCCTCCTGGGCCAACTATTGTATTAATATAGAACTCACTTCTGACGCATCTCGGCTCAGGAAGATCCTGACAAGCTCGCCAACACCGCCAGGACTCTTACAAAAAACAGAAACAGAAACAAAAAACCTGGACCGACTCAAGCGAAGAATCTTTAGATCTTCTGCCAAGCACTCACTTTCCTGAGTGCTCCCTCAACCCAATAACTTAATTTAGGCCAACCGACCTTTCTACAAATCATGTGAACACCGTTGTCACTGAGGCTATCGATTCTTTCGAACCGTTTAAATCGCATGGCCCAGAAATCATATTTCCTGACCAACTGCAACACAGCATTGGGTACACAATGACTTGGCTTTACACAATCTATGAAAGCTGTCTCAAAATCAACTATGTCCCCACCAGATGGAGAGAAACTAAAGTGGTATTCATACCGAAGGCTGGCAAAGCTTTACATGTGAAACCTAATGATTATAGGCCAATCAGCCTATCCTCATTTCTACTCAAAACTCTTGAGAGACTTATGGACGCACACCTGAGGCAAATTATAAGTCCCTCGCATCTAGCACGCACACAACATGCTTACAGCAAGGGTAGGTCCACCGAAACCGCCCTGCACTTTCTGATCTCAAAGATTGAAAGATCTCTTGAAGTAAAAGATTATTCTCTAGTAGCATTTCTCGACATTGAGGGTGCCTTTAATAACGTCCAACCTAAAGCAATCACCTCAGCCTTAACATATGAGAGAGTGGATGTGCCGCTGGTAAGATTCATCGACCAATTGCTAAGCAGCAGATCGGTGTATTCCAAGCTTGGCGGTGCATCTGCTCCCAGATATGTTAACAGAGGCACTCCGCAAGGAGGCGTTCTCTCTCCGCTCCTATGGGTTGTAGCATTTAACCGACTGCTGCGGCTCATGGGGGCGAAGGGACACGTAGTGGTGGTTCAAATGTGGACTATTTCCACAGACGCTGTGTGACCTCATGCAGACCGCACTGACTACACTTGCAAAGTGGACAATATCTTGCGGCTTGGGCGTAAACACAGCGAAGACGGAACTAGTGCTTTTTACCAGAAGGTACAAAATTCCTGATCTTATCCACCCAAAAATCAATGGTATAAGCCTTAAATTTGGAGACAATGCCAAATACTTGGGAGTCATCTTGGATAGGAAACTACTCTGGAATGACAACATAGACGAGCGTATAAAAAGGCAACCATTGTCCTTTTCTCGTGCAAAAAGGCCACAGGCCGCAAATGGGGCTTTTTCCCTTCCGTAGTACGCTGGCTTTACACAGCCGTGGTCCGCCCCATACTACTTTACGGAGCACTAGTTTGGTGGCCAGCGCTTGAGAGTCAGTCCTCAACAATCTGCATAAGGTACAGAGAAGTGCGGAAACCTGTATTAGCGGAGCTCTCCGAACAACACCCACGGAAGCGCTAAATACTATCTTCCACCTCCTTCCACTAGACCTTATTTCAAAGCAACTGGCTATAACAACGGCCCTTAGACTAAGAGAAATCGATGCCTGGAACGGGGGTAAGTCGGGACACTCAACAATACTCAATGATCAAACGAGTATACCGTTACACACTGACTACTGTATACCACAAACGACGTTCGACGTCTCCGTCTCCGTCATCCGACGTCTTTATTCCAAGCCGACACGAGTGGGAAAACCTACCCCACAGCAGAGCCAATGCCATCAACATCTACACTAATGGATCTAAGCTTGACGAAAAAGTAGGAGGGGGAGTCTTCTCCACCAACCTAAGCTTGAACTTGTCGTTCCGCCTTACCCCTTATCACTGAAGCGTGTACCAAGCGGAGGTGGTGGCCATCCAGGAAGCACCCACCCACCTTAGCACACTACCAATCAGAGAAGGAAACGTCTTCATATACTCAGACAGTCAAGCCGCCCGTAAAGCCCTTGACTCATATACCAACAATACCAAAACGCTTAAAATACCGCTCAACTCTAAATGAGATCGCACGAGAATTTAGTATACACCTTATATGGGTGCCTGGTCACCGCAACATAGAAGGAAATGAGTCCGCGGACAAACTGGCCAGAATAGGCACCACCATCGAGCTCCATTGAGAGAAGAGCACGATAGGGATGCCTATGGCAACTTTTAAGCTCCACACAAAAGCTGAAACTCTCGAAAAAACGCTTCCTCCTGTGCGGTAGCGAGGCTTACGTGGCCAACACTAAACCTAAAGCGTACCACCACGCTTTTACGCCACAGAAGGGAACACATATCGCTTCTGGTGGGAGCCCTAACGGGTCACTGTGTTATCGGCAGACACCCTGCACGCCTAGGAGTCACTCACTATGATTTCTGCAGAAGCTGTAGGTAGGAAGTAGGACAGTACAACACCTCCTCTGCCATTGCCCCGCCCTGAGTAGAAGGAGACTTAGGACACTAGGTCAACCTCTCCTACTTAACCTATCGGAGACATCCAAGTTAGAGATCCCAGCTCTTCTTAAATTCATTCTGTCCACACAATGGTTCAGTAACGAGGACCCCCCTCACAAAATGAATTTAACCTAACCTATGCTTATGTCGGCGGCACATGCGCATTTCGGAACGCATTTTGTTGAGGGAGGGATAGAGAGAGAAAGTTTAGATAGAGTTGTTTGAAGGAGAGTGGGTTAAGATGGGTTCTAGTCGGTGGTGCCAAGGTCCAGTCCCAGGAAGGTTGCTGCTTGGACTGGGTGTGTCCAGTGGCACATGCGGTTATCTTGGGTGCCTTCCTGCGGAACTTCGTTAGTAGTTCGTAAACCATAAGGTTCCATAGAAGGGGTGACAGTACTCCGCCTTGAGGCGTACCGCCACTGGTGGTGGCATCCCACTCGGCTTGTACTCTTCTGCAGCTTAGCAGGTCTTATATCCACGAGTCCACTGCCTCATGTATGGATACAGCTCTTAGGCTGCGCAATATCGCCTCGGTGTAGACGTTGTTGAATGCACCAGATATATCAATAAATGCTCCCAAGGCATACTCTTTAAGGTACAGTGCTTTCTTGATGGTGGCTACTTGGGAGTGTAGCGCTGTTTCATACACTCAGAAAAAAAAGGCTCCCTGCGTTCTAGACCAAAAGGGATAGAATTTAAGGCGATTTGAACTTGAAATTTCAAGTATGATTCGTTCTTGGGTGTACTCAAATTAATTATGAAACATTCTAAACTTGAAATATGACGGGTAATATTATTGAAATGAGAACAAACCTTCTTGACTCAAGATTATTTTGTACTCACAATAAGATGAAAGATTCTAGAAAAGCGAGTTCTTAGTTCAAGCACAAAATTTGTTAGATTGAGTACAAAATAGACTCATTATCCTAGCTCCACAAAGTGCGCAACAGAATATATAAATTATTTTTAACCGAGTCTGTTCTTCAAATTCCCAACTAGCTCTAGCACTTTTGTAATGGAGTGATGGTAAATTTCTGAGCTACAGTAGCTCTAACTTGCTCTTTGGGTATGAGTCTTGGTTTAATACAGAGACCTCGTGCAAGAACAAAGTGGGAATAGCTTCTGTATGGGATCAAACCAAGAACATTTTGTACTTGTTTGAAATACTCTTATATTCTTCCTAGAATGTTTTTGGGCTGACAATAGAAATTACTGCAGTTTAAGAACGAATGTTTTGTACTTATTTTGAGACATAATCGGGCTTGAATTGGGACCATTATAAGCTGACCATTATAAGTATGATTAAAAATATTTTAATAATTCAAAACATACCATACTTAATATATCCCAAGAGTCTAAAATGAAGTATTTCGGGATCGAAAAAATCGAACTTGATGTAAGAATTTTGGACTTAAATCAAGTATTTTCGTTCTTGCCTTACTATTGACACCGTTTGTACTTACTTCAAGTACAAAGTTCTTGGTTTTTTTTCTGACTATACCTTCTTTTATGTGGAGGCCTCGTAGTTTTTCCATTGCTTTAAGCAGGAATGAAGTGAGGCTATTGGGCTCCACCCGACTGTATTTCCCAACTTTGGGTATGAATGCAACACGTGCTGTCCTCCAGGCCACAGGTACATTACCCAACCACAGGCAAGCGCCCAAAATGGACTGTAGCCATGCTACGACTACACCTTTGGTCGTGTTTAGCAATGGCGGGAATTATGCCATCCAGTCCGGGGGATTTATAGCTCGCGAACGAGTCGATCGCCCATTGGGTTTTTTCTGGAATGACTAAGTTGGTTGGAATATTAGTTTGTTGAGTGTTTAGAAGCTGAAGCGTATCTGGCTTGGTGATACGGCATGTAGCTTCCTTGCAGTTTTCTGTCCAGTTACCTTCGTTTGTTCTAGGCTGACCTGCTTTGAAAGCAGCTTCCTGAGTCTGGCTGTTTCCGGGACCGGGACCAACATTTCTGTACGTGATTTGCATATCGAAATCTGCCAGATTTTTAGTTCGTCATGGAGGTAGTTATTTTCGTTTAGGTGGTAATTAAGAGTCTTATAAATTGCTCTCGAAGAGCTTTGGCTGGCCTGAAATTCAAACTTCCTCATGGCTGCGCGATCAATTTTCTCCACAATTTTTATATGCGCTAGATTCCACGTGCTTGGTTCGGATATATCTATATATATGCCATGCTCGTTGGCCAGACTCTGCCATTTTGCACAAAACTGACCTGTACCGCTCTGCAGAAATGACGATATTATTTTCGGTAGCCTACTATCCGGCATCATCATTATTTTCCTTATATAGGAGAAGTGTGCCTGCAATGCTTCGGTGTGTAACAGCGACAATCCTGTTTCCAAGTGAATTGCGTAGTTTGGTGTACTTCTGGGCAACTGAAAGATTTTCTTTACGAAGTGACGCTGCAACTTTTCTGTTTCCTCGTAGTAGGTATGTCCCCAGATTTGCGACGCATACAGCATTACACACTTGGTAATACATTTTTTCTGCCGAGAAAGGAGTTCCAAGTGCTATTTAGGGCGATTTTTGAGTCCGTTAGTTTCTGCTGCAGGTGACTGGTGTAATTTAAATTTTGCGTTAGCGTAACTCCGAGGTATTTGAATTCTTTTACGACCTCCAGGTGTTCTGCATTTAAATGCCAGCTCTGGTTGTTTGCTGCACGTCCTCGTCCATCACGGATGACCATCACTTTAGTCTTTTCGATATTTATGAGCAGGTTCCAACGTTGGCAGTAAGAAAAGAGCGAGTCAATCATCTCCTGCAATTTAAGGGGCGAGTCTGCCATTATCACCATGTCATCAGCGTACATTAAAACTTTTATCGCATGATTGGCAAAGGTGATGCCACCTGGGAGAGCATTTGTAATATCGTTGATATATAGTGCAAATAGCAATGGGCTGAGAAGACATCCTTGTTTAACCCCTGAGTTGTTACTAAACCAGTCTGAGAGCTGTTCTCGATTCCATACGGTAGCTGAGTTGTTTGAGTACAGATTGCGAATCAAGCAAATAATTTTTGATGAGACTCCTAACCAGCTGAGCTTGAGTAGTAAGTTTGTTCTGTTAACTGTATCGAAAGCGGCTTTGAAGTCGATAAAGCATAGTTACATCTTTTGTTTTCGTTCAAGAAAGGACTTAGCTATTGCAGTTAGTGAAAACACGCTATCCACAGTGGAATATCCACTTCTAAAACCGGATTGATATTCCCTTATCACATTGTTTTCATTTACCCATGTGGTAAGCCGCTCTAGAATAACAGAAGTGAACACTTTCGTTAGGGCGTTTGAGCACGATATCCCCCTATAGTTGCTCGCTAATTTGGGATCTCCTTTCTTGAAAATCGGGAAGATTACACTCTTTTTAAAACTAGAGGGTACTCCTGGGGCGTTAAATATCCTATTGAATTCCTCAGTAAGAGCATTGAGTAATTCCAGCGGGGCGAACTTTAAAAACTAGACCGGAATCCTATCTTCACCTGGAGCTTTGTTTATCTTTGCTCGCTTTAACGCAGAGCTGACTTCTGCTAAGCTTATCTGAGCATCAAGTCTTTCATTTAGGATCAATGGAAGCTGGATATGCATACTGTTGTCCACCGATGGGTTATATAACAAGGTGGAGAAGTGGGACGCTAGATCTGATGCCGTCGATTTTATACGAGCTCTTGCCGTTCTTCCATTCAATCGTCTTACGAGTGCCCAGAACGATTTGCTGTCCCTTATCGAGGTAATCTGAGTTTCCAAGCTTTTATAATAGTTTGCTTTCTTACTCGCGCAGCACTTTTTAAATTTTCTATTGGCCTCTCTGTAAGACGACATTGCATTGCCATCATTATTCGCTCTTGCGACTTGTCGTAGGTGGAACGAGAGTTTTCTGGCTTCCTCACACTCTGTATCAAACCAAGGCTTGACGAAGTTTGTTTTACGTTCCCTTTGTATACTTTCTGCTGCGTCTTTTATTGCCTTACTGAGTGTATCCACACGATCCTCATTTTCGACACGGAAGCTATACAAGTGGTGCAAATTTGCAAGAAGACGCGCCTCGTATCTGGTTCTAAGTCCTTCTTTCCAACAAAGCTTAGGTAGTAGCTGGTTTTTTTGGGTCTGATCTATTTCCGGTACCTCCATTTCCGCTTCGATCGAGAGAGGCAAGTGGTCTGACAGCATGTCTCCTTTTACAGCCATATCATTCACACATCCATGCCAAGCTCCTCCCAGCATACAGTAATCAATTGTTGAATTGCCCTGTCCTCCTTTAAATGTGAACTCTCCAGAGGGGTCACTAAGTGTCCTACCATTAAGGATTAGAAGGTTTGTTGATTCACACATCTCCAACAGTTTTGCTCCTTTTGAGTCCGAGATTTTCTTTTCTGTCATGCGTACTCTGTGACATGTTTGATTGGGTACAAGCTTGGTTCGTCCCTATTCTGGCATTTAAGTCGCCAACCACCATTACATTCTGATGGTCCAAAACCATGAGAAAGTCGTGGAGCAGGTAAAATTCGTGGATCCAATTATTGCAGTTTAAATACGTTGGTATTATAATAAAAATATTACCATTAGTACTTAGCTCAATGACAGTTCTATCATTTGAATTTTTAAAGGAGCAGTTGTATTTTGTCATGAGCTCCCTCTTTACTGCGTACAGGCAGCCACCGCTGGCGCGCCCTCTGGTTGCTGTTCTTTTTGCCGGGATCCAGTGTAAGTTGAAATTTGGGAAATAGTGTTCGAAGATGTCTTCATTTCTTTCTACGAAAGTTTCAAATAAAAGTTCAATAACAAAGTCGTTTACAAATTCAAAAAAATTTCGATGAAGTAATTTGTTTTTAAGGCCGGAAATGTTAAAAGCTAGAATCTTAATTGTATTAGTTTCGACATTACTTTGGCTGACGGCATTTACGTTTATAGAATACAAGGGCTTTCCCACGCCATTTGGGTTTGATAGTTTATAATGATTGTCTAAAGGTAAATTTTGAGGGTTTGGTTGTTTCCTTACTTTTTTGAAATTGTCATTAGACTTAATGAAGTGTAACTAATATCTAAACTATGAATTATAGGTCCATACAGCTGATCCAATACTATGTCTGCCTTTTGTCCGTCACTCATAAGCTCATTTTTATCATTAAAGCGGAACCATTTATTTGCAATACACATGCTGTCGTTTCTGACTAAAATTTTGTTTTTTTGACTGATGTTTCCGATCATTTTCTTCAGTTTTAGCAGTAGCCCTTTATTAAACTGACTTTGGTCGCCCAAATCCTTTTCCACGTAGAGGTTGGTTCCTGCCAATTTTCTGGAGCTCTTGAGGATTTTTTGGGCCATTTCCCTGGATTCCAAAGTGGCAACTGCGCTTCGTTTGTTTAAGCGGTCGCTCAGAACACGGACATCATTTACCTTTACGGAATCAAGTAATAGGTTCTCCTTGCACACCCTTTCCACAGCTGCTTTGGGTTCGCAATTCTTTTCAATGCCTCTGAACACGATATTCTTTTCCTTGCTGTAGTCAACGACCCTGTTTAGCTCCTTCCTCTCTATTTCTTTGCTTGCCTTAAGTTCTTCCAGTTCAAGACGCAGTTCCCGGTTCTCTTCTTGCAGTGCTGTGATTTGGTTTGACACCGATGCCTGCAGAGCACCAATAACGTCCTTCGTCGCCATTACGGCTTCAATTGAAGTAAGTTTTACATTAAAATCATTTTTGGTCTCTCGTATGGCGTTCATGATATCGCCTAAGGTATACTCCTCCGCAGCACTCACACCCATATCTCCTCGCAGGGTCTTGACAGATTGTTGGAATATACTTAGTAGAAATAATAAATCTTAGGATTAATTATATAAGCTTTATTGAAATAAAAGGAAATGATTTAAACTTTTAGGTCCAATATTTTTATTTCCATTAAAATAGCTACAACATTTTAATAAATTGGGTTTAATGACGTTTTCAGAAAATGAGTATGTTCATGTCGAACACGAACAGACTATGTCATAGGCAATGTCCCAAGTCTGTGAGCCGGTGCGAGACTGTTGAAAAAAAGGTTAAACTCATTTCCGCACCACCAATGAGGTAAAGTTTATGGCGCGTTAGTTTAAAAGTGGTATCCCCAACAGATTCTTCGCCAAGTTAGCCTTTTGACTAACTCAGCAGACTGTTAGCACTAGAATACATCGCTAAGTTGGCCTTTTGACTAACTCAACAGACTGTTAGCTATAGGATGCTTTGCTAAGTTGGCCTTTTGAATAACTCAGGAGACTGTTAGTACTAGGATGCTTCGCTAAGTTTTCCTTTTGATTAACTCAACAGACTGTTAGCACTAGAATGTTTAAGATTTGTTTGTTTCAGCAAGTAGTTCACAATAAATTACCCTAGTGTAATTATAACAAGTGACCTCAATAGCAATATGTTTCGTGAGAAGCACATTTTAAATGACTTTAACAGTATGGGTTTATATATTGCCAATGAATCGGAACCAACCCACTTCACCAACACAAGTAACACTTTATTAGACGTATTTTTTGTTAGTGATCCGTCCAAGATTTTGCTATATGACCAGGTCCCCGTACCGCCTTTTTCTAAACATGACTTAATTTATTTGACGTACGAATTTCCTCTAGATTATTCTAACATTTCAATTAGGTTTAGGGATTTTAAATCAATTGACTATGAAAGCTTGCTGGTAGAATTTAACAATTGTGACTGGAGAAGCATGTACTACCTCCCAAGCGCCAACGAACAAATGAATGTGTTAAATGCAAACATTGGCCTTCTGTTCGATAAATGCGTCCCACTAAAAAGTAAAATTATTAAGCCAACACATAACCCATGGTTCAGTACTGAAATCAAACACCAAATTAAGTTACGAGACATTGCAGACAAAAAATGGAAACGCTACAAAACGGACTACCTGCTGAGGGAATTTAAATTATTAAGAACAAAAGTTACAAAAGCGATATGTTCAGCCAATTTCGAATATACAAATTCAGTAATGCAAGAACACCAAAACAGACTTGGAGAGAATTAAAAAGCGTAGGTGTAGGAAAGGCTCAGCCGCAATTAAGATCTGACTTGGATGTGGAAGAACTAAACACAAAATTTGCAAATTTGAATGTACCTGCAGCAACCCAAAATATGTACCTGAATTCTTTACCCCTATGTGATAATAGCTTTAGTTTTGAGTGTGTAAGTTCATGTGATGTCCTTGAATGTGTCCTAAAAGTCAAATCAAATGCGGGAGGCTTAGATAAAGTAAACCCAAAGTTCTTAAAAATATTACTGCCTCTGCTTCTTGATCACATCACCTATATCTTCAATACGATTTTTACAACCTCTGTATTTCCTGACTGTTGGAAAGATGCAAAAATAATCCCCATTCCAAAAGACAAAAATGAATTGAGATCTATTTCTATTCTCCCTTTTTTGGCAAAAGTATTTGAACAGCTAATGGCTAAACAAATTCAGACTTTTCTTTCATCCAATTCGTTGTTAAGCCAACTACAATCAGGTTATCAAAAGTTCAGAAGCTGCACAACAGCCATTTTAAAGATAGTAGAAGACATCAGAAGGCAGGTGGACAAAAAAAAATCACATTATTAGCCCTACTAGATTTTAGTAAGGCATTTGATACAGTCGACCACACTATTTTAAGTACCAAGCTTAAAAAACTGTAAAATTTCTCCTCAGCTGCAACTCGTCTTTTTAAATCATATTTGTGTGACAGAAAACAAGCAGTGGTTTCGGGGTCGTGTATGTCCGGTTTCGTACGTCTTACTCGTGGTGTCCCTCAAGGTTCAGTCTTAGGGCCCTTACTCTTCTCTGTGTATATCAATGACCTTCCTAATTGTCTGATAGGCTGTGACGTCCATTTGTACGCCGATGATGTTCAACTTTATGTAAGTCGACCGTTACGTGAAATAAATGAGTGTGTTAGAATCTGTAACAGGGATCTTTTGAAAATAAGCGAGTGGGCTAAAGCGAATGGTTTGGGGCTAAATCCTACAAAATCTAAGTGTTTAGTAATTTATAAGAAGGCCCTGAATGTCAGTGATCTGCCAAAGCTGACTATAAACAATGTTTCGCTGGAATATGCTGAGGATACCACTAACCTGGGAATCCAATTTAATAATACCCTAACGTGGAGCAACCACATCACCAAAGCGTCCGGGAAAACATTTGGGCTAGTTAGGCAGTTATCGCTGACTCAAAAACTTATTCCTCTTCATCTCAGGCTTTTAGTCGCTAAAACATGTCTCATCCCGGCTCTATTTTATGGTGTGGAAGTTTTTGGTAGCAGCGACTCGAACAGTATGCAAAAGCTGAGGGTGACATTTAACTCAATCGTAAGATACGTCTACAATCTCGGTCGCAGAGACCATATCTCGGACTTTGCTAAGCAAATTCTAGGCCTTGACTTAGAGTCGTGGATCAGACTTCGCACAGTGTTACTGCTACACAGAATCTTAACAACTAAAGAACCGCACTATCTCTATCAAAACATACAACTTGCTATGTCAGCACGAACAAAAAATATAGTCTGCCAGCGCGTAAACCTGGCCAGCTCAGAAAAACACTTTTTTATTCAATCTGCTCGCTATTGGAATGACCTGCCGTATAACATTAAGACTATTGGGAACGTAACGCAATTTAAATCTAAAGTAATTAACCACCTCATAAGACAAACATAGGACATACTATTTTTTAGAATTAAATATAAAATCACAAAAAAAAATAAAAAAAATTACAAAATTTACAAAATTAAAAAACAAATCCAAAAAATTATAGAGTTAAATTATATCAGTTAGGATTCTTAGCTTTTATTTACATTTCTATTATATCGTCCTTTATGTTTTTGTGACCAATGCACTAATTTATAGTACTTATGTATCTGTAGCGTTGGGATAATACTGTAATAAAATTAAAAAAATTAAATAATTTTCCTCACTGCATAATTTACAGCTTTAAAAGCTTTATTTATAAAACCGTTGATGAAAATGCGCATCTTTCAAGAAATCGTGCATATTGGTACATCTGCTAGTTATCCCGCAATTTTGAATAGAAAAAATAGTCACGCCTTGACACTGTCAGTAAATATTTTATAAAAAATTCAAATTCTCAAAATCAGTCCACATGATTGAGATGATTGTTTTTTTTTATAATAAAGCGTATTGAAATCCACGTGTTGACATATTATGCATGTTGGTACATCTCCAAGTTATCCCGATATTCTATTAAAAAAGTGAGCCACGAATTGGATTTACTCAAAATCTTATTACACGATCGTAATGAAGTTTTTTTTATAAAATAGGTGATGAAAATGCGCATCTTTAAAGACATCGTGCATGTTGGTACATCTCCTAGTTATCCTGCAATAATAAATAGAGAAGTTACCAACGAGCTTTATGGTAATATTGAATAAAGTCCGAATAAGCTGGATGTAAAATATTTGATTGAGTTTGTTATTATTATAAATGATTAATTTTTATATGTATTTGCTTTATTAAGTTTTTCACCTCTGGTTCCATGACTGGTTCCGACTGCTAAACTGGCGCCCTTCTTATCAATTTTAAATATCAAAACAAGGCACACCCACTGATAAGCGTTTTTCTCAAAAACTGCTCACATGATTTGCATGATTTTTCTCTTTAAACACTTCTGAATATGTGTCCTATCCCATGAAATATGGCGTCTTATGGTACATCTCTTGAAAGTTGAGTTATGGGGCTGGACTATAAAAAAAAGGGCCGTAAGATTTTATGAGAAACTACAGAGGTTGATCAACTGTTAAGAATTTTTATAAAAAACTGTTCACACGATTTGCATTATTTTTCATTTAAAACACTCCTGAATGTGTTACCTATCCAATTGTATATAGTTTATTATGGTACATCGCCCGAAAGTGGAGATATAAGTCTTGATTCATTTCTTATATCCCACCTTCGTCCGATATTGAAATTTATATGCACCATGTAGCCTGCATTAAAGATGTTTTAGCCCACTTACGGGACATTGACACATTGGTTGTTATAGGTGATTTTAACTTGCCTAACATCACATGGTCAAATCCTAATGGGTCGACTTACCTTGTACCTTCAGTGCAGCATGATTTTTTAGATTGTCTGCTTGGCATGTCTCTTTTTCAAATTAATCCTGTACAAAACAATTTAAATAAATTGTTAGATCTTATTTTTGTCACTGATAGCACCAATGCCAGTGTCTCTAGGTCTCCCCCTCTATCACTACCCGAAGATTCTTACCATCCAACACTGGAAGTCTCGCTTTCAATATTTGGACCTGCCCCTTCAAATTCAAAAATCCCCAATATATACCTCGTCGTTGCTTCCGTAAAGGAAACTTCACTATGCTAAGTCAACTCATTTGTGCAACAGACTGGTCTCCATTGTACAATGCGGTTGATTTGGATTTTTCTCTTACCTTTTTCTACGAGTCTATTGATTCTCTCTTAGATATCTGTATTCCTAATAGCGTCGCTTCCACCGCGTCACTTAATCCCCCCTGGTACTGTCCTAGGTTATCAAATTTGAAAAATATTAAATCTAGATGCTTCAAAAAGTATAAACGTACTGGTTCTGCGATTGATTTTTCTAAATATTCAATAGCAAAATCTAACTTTACACTTTTTAACTCCGAGTGCTATAATAATTATCTTCCTCTTTTTTTCTGGGTAACATAAAGGCTGGCAATGATTCCACAGCTGTTGACTTATTCGCTGATTTCTTCCAATCAACTTATTCCTCTGCCCAATATGCAAACACTTCTTATCCTTATAACATTACTTCTTCCAACTCTATATGCGATCCCGAAATTTCCGAAACTTCTAATTCCTACATTCAACATTCCTAGCTGTGTGCTCAAAGAGTGTTCTAGTCCTTTATGCCAACCATCTTCCCATCTCTTTGGAAAGAATCTTACATTATTCCTCTCCATAAAAAGGGTGGGAAGTCGGATATTTCAAATTACAGAGGCATTGCTAAGCTTTCCGCCATTCCGAAATTGTTTGAAGATATTATAACCTCCACATTGCAGCATTACTGTAAATCTATTTTGTCACCTTTCCAGCATGGTTTCATAAAGCGTCGGTCAACAACGACCAATTTGCTCGAATTTACTTCGTTAGTTAATGATGGATTCCTTGTGAAAAGGCAAACTGATGTCATTTATACCGACTTTAGCAAAGCCTTTGACTCTGTCAACCATGATCTTCTCCTCTTTAAGCTCGATCGATTAGGATTTTCCTCTTCTTTTCTGCTTTGGGCTTCGTCCTATCTAAAAGATAGAACTCAAAAAGTTCTGCTTCGTTCTTACACTTCAAAACCTGTGTCTGTAACCTCTGGTGTACCTCAAGGTAGCCACCTGGGTCCTCTGTTCTTTACTCTAATTATCAATGATCTTCCTACAATATTATCATATTCTCGGATACTCATGTATGCCGATGACGTTAAACTTATTTTATCTTTCAACAACCCGATTCATTCTATTGGATTGCAAGATGATCTTAACTCCTTGCAATCTTGGTGCTTGGTAAATCATTTGCATCTGAATTGCTCCAAGTGCATGTTTATGACTTTCCATCGATGCAAACCATTTCTGGTTTCCTATACGATTGGTAATGAACCGTTGCAACGTATTTCGTCTGTCGTTGATCTTGGAATTCTGTTTGACCCCAAATTGAGTTTTAATCACCATATCTCCACTATTGTTAACAAAGCGAATGGTGTACTTGGATTCATTAAACGTTGGTCAAAGGAGTTTAATGATCCCTACACCACTAAACTTCTTTATACAGCTTTAGTCCGTCCCGTGCTTGAATACTGTTAATCCGTATGGTGTCCGCAGTATAAAAAGCATGTTGATTGAATTGAATCAGTTCAGAAACAATGTTTGCTTTTTGCCCTTCGTGGCCTAAATTGGGACCCTAACCTCCGTTTGCCATCGTAGTCCACAAGACTCTTGCTTATAGACCTTCCTTCGCTAGCTAACCGTAGAACAGTCTTAGGTGTTTCATTTCTTTACAAGTTAACTACCGGTGATGTAGATTCTTCTGAAATCTTATGTCGCCTTAACTTCTCTGTTCCTTCTAGGCCAACCAGAAACTTTTTTCCTTTAATCTTGTCTAGATGCACAACTGATTATGCCCAGCATAATCGATTTCGGGTTTTATGTCAAGACTACAACGATCTTTATCACCTCCTCTCAACAGATCTCTCTCTCTTCTCCTTAAAATCGTCCCTTTACACTTATCTCCGTGAAAATCTCTGACCACTCCCAGCTGTGAATAGGGGCATAGCTTGCCGGACTGGCTAATAAATCTTCCCCCACCGGGTCAGAGATTTTTCGGTTATCCTTTTAGTTTGATTTTAATATATTTTTAATTTGTAATTTTCAATTTTTTTTTTTTTTTTTTTAACACTCTTCCATTTTATCTTTAATTATAGATTAATGCCTTTATTCCTATATGTATTTGTAAGCCTGCATTTTCTTATTCTTTTTTTCTTACCTCTTCACATCTCTACAGGCCTGTTCCGGGCATCACATAATTTATTAAGCTTCAAATGAAATTGAATTCGAACGATTTTGTGTTCGCTGTTCTGGTATTCGACTTGCAATTTAACTGTTTCATTTTCAAATTGTTTTTCTTTTAACAACTCGCTGAACTTAATCAGTTGGATGCAACAATCAAAATATAAACTCTGCAATAGCTTAATATAGCTGTTTAATATCTCGCTTTATTTTAATAGCACTTAATGAAAATTACGAACTTACATCTGAGTTCACATGCTCCAAGCAATGGGAATTCAAATCGAGTAATTCAATCAAATTATGAAAACCAGAACAGGTAGCCAAGTCGAAATAGAGATAATTTAATGTAAGTGAAAAACTGAACAGGCCTGTATATTTGCTATATTTGGTTGTGTTAGCTCTAATATCGACTCTGACCACAACAGGCTGTGAATCGGGGCATAGCTGGCCGGACCGGCAAATAAAAATCCCCCACCGAGTCGGAGTCGTTATTAGTTTATTTTGTAATTTTGTTAGGCTTTCTTTTTATGCCTCCTTAGTAAATAAGCCTTTTTATAACGTGCTTACAAATTTGTTGACAGCCTTTGTTTGTCGACCATTAATAAATAAATAAAAATAAAAATAAATAATAAAATAAATTTTTATTGGTCATTTTGTATGAAGAAAAACAAGAGGCTGGTCCACTGTTAGGCGTTTTTTTCAAAAACTGTTCACACGATGCATACCTTTTTTTTAAACTCGCTCGAATGTGTGTTCTATTCATTGCCATATGGGCTTTTCCTGCGTTACGTACGTTACATTCGTACGCATATCTTTGCTGATATCTGACGAGTTAAGAGATTTATCACTCATCTAAACATAGTGGTATATGGCGCTTGGAAAGTACTTTTACATAATGAAAAAAAGTTTTGGTTTGTCTGCTTTAACAAAGAAATAATGGCTGATTAAGGTGCCGTTCGTACGTTACACAAAATGGATGTTGAATTAGAAATCACATACATTTTCTTTATTTTCAGCGATTTTTGCAGTATAATCAAGAAAATGGTTAAGGCATAAAAAATAGAGAAATACTCAACGATTCCAAAACCGTCTTGGTGAGCACAATTGATTAACTCGTTCGCCCACAATGGATGATTTCAGTTGCTCGTACGTTACGTTACGTACGTTACAATTTTTTCCACTACTATAAATAAGGTAGAAAACGGTGAGGGTGAGAAGCCTCGTTTTCATAATTGACCACACTGGTAAATTTATTAGCCCCTCTCCCTTCGCTGATGACGTTTAATCATGAAAAGTAGGGGTTCACACCTGTGGCTAGGATGAGAAAGCTGTGATTTGGGGTAATAATTATGTTGGTTACCCTCGTCCAACAAATTGACTAACAGTGACTAACTTATCAGTCCAGCCACAGCTGACGACACTAAGCTCATTACTTGAACAGTTATTGCCGGAGGCAGGGTCTCGTCAATCTCGTTTTTTTTTTAATTTATCTCTAAATTGTTTAGCCCGCTCGGAATTCGTCTTCATTTTTCCCTTTTTTTCTTGATGCCAACCGGATTTTTCAACCACAAATCCCTGACTATTAATGACAATATATCCAAAAAATACGTGTGTTCGTATTTATTTTTTTATACTGCTGTATTTTGTTCGTACGTTACAAAATTCAAAGTGAAATATTTCTTGAACTGCGAGGTATTTCACCCAATTTTTTTTTAAAGCTTAAAGAGAATAATAATCTATGTGTAAACAGCTAGTTAGTTGCAATTAAAGTTGCGTATTTTACTCGTATTTCCACTGCTAAGGCTGCCAGCGACAGTGGCGCCAGCGTCAACAACAGTGACAGCGACAGTGGCGCCAGCGATAGTGGCGCTAGCGACAGCGGAACCTTGAGCCATCGGCAGCAAAGGTCACGCTGACACAATTGCCGCTAAAAAATTCAAACTTTTATTTTTGCTCAGAGACAATGGCATGTTTTGCACGGTAGTGTCAATTGTTGGAAATAATTTTCCAAGCATTTTGCTACAAGTTTCATCAAATCACGGCTGCTACTGCAGCCGTAGAAATGGACACAGCGCTGCCACCCTTTTGGCTTTTCTCCGTTATATTTATTTCAGTGGAAAGGAAAAACAACAAATTTTTCCGTGTGAGCAAAATAAAAACAAAACAATTATTGCGTAAATAACTATTCTGGAACACAACGACATGTAAGTTTATTAAGTGATTTCACGTGTATTTAATTTGCAGCGACATTTGGTGTGTCCAAGAAGGAAGAGGCTCCTTCAATTGAAGGAAGCGCAAAGCTTGCTGGTTCTAAGTAGAGTGTGCACATATGCAAGTGATCATGGTCTTATTGCCCATGTGCCTAGTCTGTGGTTGTGCCTTGTCCGGCCAATGTGTTCGTAGACTCGTGTCCATATGTGTTTCGGTGTCCAGGCACCCATATTACTGTCGACCAATCTCGTTTACGCAGCATTCAGTGAGCGTTGTGTCATTGTGTGGGAGTCAAGTGTCTTAACCCTTTATATGGCACCTACTCCGATTTTGATACGGCTTTTTTTATTTGATAGAAAATTAAAAATAATAAACACTTCTTTTTCGATTTGGCCATTTTTAATTTTTGACGCTTTAATTAAGGAAGAACGAAATGTTGCATATATGCATCAGATCTGCTTGTAACGACAGCGGAACCGTGAGCCATCGGCAGCAAAGGTCACGCTGCCACAATTGCCGCTAAAAAATTCAAACTTTTATTTTTGCTCAGAGACAATGGCATGTTTTGCACGGTAGTGTCAATTGTTGGCAATAATTTTCCAAGCATTTTGCTACAAGTTTCATCAAATCACGGCTGCTACTGCAGCCGTAGAAATGGACACAGCGCTGCCACCCTTTTGGATTTTCTCCGTTATATTTATTTCAGTGGAAAGGAAAAACAACAAATTTTTCCGTGTGTGCAAAATAAAAACAAAACAATTATTGCGTAAATAACTATTCTGGAACACAACGACATGTAAGTTTATTGAGTGATTTCACGTGTATTTAATTTGCAGCGACATTTGGTGTGTCCAAGAAGGAAGAGGCTCCTTCAATTGAAGGAAGCGCAAAGCTTGCTGGTTCTAAGTAGAGTGTGCACATATGCAAGTGATCATGGTCTTATTGCCCATGTGCCTAGTCTGTGGTTGTGCCTTGTCCGGCCAATGTGTTCGTAGACTCGTGTCCATATGTGTTTCGGTGTCCAGGCACCCATATTAGTGTCGACCAATCTCGTTTACGCGGCATTCAGTGAGCGTTGTGTCATTGTGTGGGAGTCAAGTGCCTTAACCCTTTATATGGCACCGACTCCGATTTTGATACGGCTTTTTTTATTTGATAGAAAATTAAAAATAATAAACACTTCTTTTTCGATTTGGCCATTTTTAATTTTTGACGCTTTAATTAAGGAAGAACGAAATGTTGCATATATGCATCAGATCTGCTTGTAACGAAAATTAAACCTATTATAGTCAGGGTATTTATTGAACATAAACAGTTTCATTGGGATGATTTAAGCACATTTACTTTTGCAATTATATTTTAACTTATATGAAAATTTGTAATACAATTATTTCTTTTATTGAAGCATAATGCTACTTCACACTTTGAAGAATCCTGAACAACTTGGGTACTTGCATCCTTTTATCTGTCCAAAGTGGCCGATGTCCAACCTCATTCTAGAATACCATTTGATTTGGCACACGGTGTGTTGGAACTCTCTGCTTCTTTTGCTTCATTTCATTTTCCAGAATAGAGCTTTGTTTTCCTAGCTTTGATTTAATGTAAACTTTTGTTAACACTTCTGGAACCTTACTAGATAATCCATTTTCCTTAAGTACACGTTTGTAGAAAATCCAATCATTGCTTACTGTCAAGTTCAGTAGATGATAAAACATTTTAACTTGCCAGCGTCTGCTTCTTAATACAATTTCATATCTGGCATATGTCTTTTTAGGTCGTTTTTGCTTAAATCGTTGGGTTATTCAGCTCGATTCAGCTGGGTTATTCAGCTCGATCTTCGATATCTTCGTCATTTGTGGTATCAAGATGTTCTTCATCTGGATAACAATCGCTATCGTCTTTCGCAAAATAGTCGAGTTCATCCTAGCTATCCACGTTGTCAAAAATTCTAGCGATTTGCCAAGTCGTTTTTCCCATTTGCTTTGATTGATGGCAATTGTCCACGGGCTTTAAATAAATCGGGAAATTTGTATATCCTTGCTAAGGGTATTATAATTTGCCCAGAAGTTTGCAACGCATAGAAATATTCTTTTCCGACCCCCAACGAAGTTGATACTTTTAAAATCGAATATAAACGGTAGTTGTAATAAATCGAATATTTATTTTTGATATCAGTTAGATCGATAAGTTGTAATAAATGAACAAAGAAAGTTCCAGTACAACAACTTTTAATGATTGCCAAATTGCTTAAAAAGTGACTGCACCAACACTCAAGACCATTTCTTAATGGTTTCGAGTTAAACAGACCACACATTTTTATCTTTTTTTTGCTGCACACTACTAATATGTCGGAACCGACCGGATCGGATGACTATATCTCATAGCTCCCATAGGAACAATCGGTCGGAAAACTAGATTTAGTATGAACAACTTTTTTTCTTTTCAATGGAAACGTCTTCAAACTTTGTAATCGTATGTTTTATTTGTTTTTTTATAATCATCCAATTTTTATTAAAATCGGACAACTATATGGTATACCTGCCATACAAAAGATAGGTCTGAAAAACAGTCTTAGTTTGAAAAACTTTTTGGTTTTTAATGATAGCATCCTGCAATTTTGTCATTGTTTGTTTCGCATGCTTTTACATAATTTTACAAATTTTTGGCCAAATCGATTGACTATATCATATAGCTCCCATACAAACAATCGGTCGGAAAATGGGAAAAAGAGTATTTTTTGAAAATATTTAAGCGAGCACTTGCAAGGGTATAAAAACTATGGCACAGACGAAGTAAGCTTAGCTTTCTCGTTCTTATATGAGTTGAGATTGTCCAGAAGACGGTTAAATAAATGGTGTAGATTAAACGTTTAACAAAATCGCGAAATTTTCGAAATTTTATGATAAAATTTTTAAAGGTATTCCTTTCAATTTTTTAGGAATTCGATAGTGGGTCTTAGTGCTGCCCTAGAAGAAGCCATTAAAGGTGGCTTGCAAATATCTGGGCATATGTAAGAAAGAGATTACTTAACTATTGCAAGCATAGTTAACTCAAATCTGAGAAAGAAGAATCCTTGTTATGACCCAAAGCTGGGCCCTGCGTGTGTTATTGACACGCAGGGAATAGGTCCACATATCCCTGCCCACCACACGTAACAATAATTATTTAACGAACATTAAACCGCGGCTGTTAGACGTTACACAACACTAACTACTGCACAATTTGAAATCACGAAAACAAACGAGGTAATTTTAAATTTGAATTCAAATAAAAAGACCCTAGCACATACGAGAATCTTACTAACACAAACAAGAAAAATTAACTAACTGCTGAAGCTAGATAAGCATCCAAAAAAAAAACTGGACAAGACATCAGTTGGCTGACTCTAGCTGGATTGAGCCTCCCTTTTTGCGCACCCCTCCCATCCTTGCCGCAGAACATTTATATAATTTTTCTTGTGCTGCCCCAAATTTTCCGACGAGCAAACCTTCTTACGCCATGATCAGGTCATCCCTTTCCTCCCATCTAAAAATCTTTCATCCAATCATTTCCTCTTATTATCACTTATATATTTACAATTATTTTCTTAAGATTTAGCATTATTTTTCCTTTTACCCTATTTTTAATTTTTGTTTTAAATAATCGCCAAGATTTTTTTTATGTAATGCCACTAACCGCAGATAAAAACAATATTTCCAATTATAAATAAAAATTGAATGAAATACCCTACCTAAAAGAGCTCTTTCAGAGGGGGGGTCTCCTTCGACAGAAGGACAATTCAAATGAGAAAAATTGCGAAAAAAAAAGCTGAAACAAGACCTACATGCAGGGAAACAACAAAAGCCACAATATAAAATCAAGAAAAAAAATAATATCAATGGACATAAATATATAAATAAATAAATCACATGGATAACCAAATAAAATGAATAAATAATTTAAATAAATAAATAAAAAGAAATGAATTTTAAACAAGAAATATATAAATAAATAAATCAAATTAGAGATAATAAATAAATAAATGGAAAATGGACAAAAAAAATAGGAATTTAACTAAAATTTATAAAAAAAATTCTAAAGTTGTCGCCTCTTGGTAGGCGTGTCGGCCTCTCTGCCGGTCTCCGCAAAAATGAAGATATTTGAAAACTTTGGGCTTATGGTTTTTGCAGCAGTTGGATGGACTGAGTAGGGACTAGGGCGCAAAGATCAGGCCGCCATTAATTTCATCTCACAGTCACAAAAAAAAAAAAAAATAGCCAACTGCAGAGCTTGGTGCTTCGCCAGAAAAATTTTGTGCAGCTCATCAAAAAGGGGAACTGTATCCCAAAATTAAAATGTTGACCAGGCGCTACAGGTTGGCCTGGTCACTGGTCAGGGCTTCTGGTCAGGCCAGCCGCTATTTATAGCTGATCCTGCCTCCAGAACTAGACTTTAGTTGGGGATAAATTCTTCCTCATCACTTCACATAAATTTGTATCATTTTTAATAAAGCCTACATTAGCAATAAAAATATGGGGCTTTTAACTTTTGACACCAATACTTATGCGACTGCGCGCAAGCAACCAAAATCGCCAACTTATGCTCGCAACCTTGGCCTATTTTCTCCTTTCTCTTTCCCCCTTTTTTTTCAAAGTCATGTTTCAGATTTGAAACGTTCCGGGTTCAGCGACCTCACGCAGACCTTTTTCAACACTCATTGCCCAGCCCTATCCTACCCAACACCTGTTCTCCAGCGCCCTACGCGGGGACCACCCACAAGCACCCTGAACATGGAAAGTGTATCCCACATCAAAACAGACTCGCAGACTTCTCTGTATCTCTTGCCATGTGCACTGGGATTTTGACAAGCCATGGGCTCACACTAGCCAAAGTAAGTGTGTGCAGTAACCATTTCATTTTTGGATTTATGTTTAATTTTTTTATTTTAGCTTATTTTGTTGTTTACGTTATTCTCATATGTGTCATTGTTTCAAGTCTTCTGCGCGAAATATTCCGGCAGGTTTTCCATCGAGATTCTCCACCTCGTACATATTTCTCCCAATAGGCTTACGAATCCTGTACTTCAGAAATTTCCTTGCAAACTTGGCTCGTGTCATACGCGCTGTGTAAATTGCGTGCAATTGTTTCGCGAAGCAACTTCCTCTTATCCTCGGGCTCCAACAATCTCAACTTGTTGTCCTCCAAGTCTCTCAGCTTCTTGGCCAGTTGGTAATCTGTTCCGCTGGTGAATCGGTGCTGGCCGAACAGGGCGAAATAGGGCGTGACTCCAGTGGCTTGATGAATGGCATTCCTTAGGGCACATTCTATTTCGGGCAAGTAAAGATCCCAATCACGATGATCTTCTTCCAAGTACGTCCGGATAGCATTGAGCACCGATTGGTTCACTCTTTCGGCTGCGTTTGATTGAGGCGAGTATAACGCCGTCCTCACGTGCTTTATGCTGTACTGCTCCACCATGCCCTTGAAAATTTTTCCCACGAATTGATTCCCGTTGTCGGAGTGCAACAACTCTGGGACTCCAAAAGTATTAAAATCCTCTAGGGTCAAAAATTTTACTACTGCTGCTGCTGTTGCCTCTTTCATCGCTTTTAAAAAGACGAATTTTGAGAAATGGTCGACCACTACAAATGCCTATATAGCATGGCCCGCCTTGGATCTAGGGTATTTTCCCAATAAATCAATATAGATTTTATGAAATGGACGATATGTTGACGTCTCGCTTCCTATACTGGGCTTTGGTCCGCAATTGGATGACTTTACCTCTTTGCAGACTGAGCAATTCTTCACATATTCCCTAACCTGGCTGACCATTCCGGGCCAATGAAACCGCTGCCTTAGATGAAGAAGAGTTTTGGCATTCCTTCTATCTCGAAGTCAAAGGATTGAAGCTTCAAAGACCATCGAGCCAACCTCCCGTCTAAAACCCACTTTAGCCACTTTAGGCTAGAGTGGTCAGTGATCACCGTGAAGGGCATCATCTCCACATATGGCCGGAATCTCTTGACCGCTAATACCGCTGCCAAGCACTCTTTCTCCGCGACACTATAGTTTCTTTGGCATTTGTTGAGTTTTTTGTGAAAAAAAAGATATTGGTCGCTCACTCCCGTCAGGTTCCAATTGGAATATCACTGCTCCTAACCCCGTGTCTGAAGCATCGCACTGAATGTAGAAGCGACGTGAGAAATCCGGGTGACCAAGAACGGGTGCCCTTGACAATGATTCCTTGAGTCGTTCCACAGCTTTTTTGATTACTCAGTCATACTGAACTTCGATACCTTCTTCAGTGTGTCGGTCAATGGAGCTGCTATCTCCAAAAATCTATTCCGAGGTAGACCTCCTGCTGCAGTGAAGGGCAAAGATAGAAGCAGATCTCGACAACCTGATTTTTGTAGGATGCTTCGACAGATACCTTTCCCACTATATTTTGTCACATTACACTAGCTACCTGGATCTTAGAATAAAATGGTTTCCAAGTAATTCCCAATTTCTCCACTAACTCTCGACATCCTGAACCAAGTACACTGATCGATGCACCTGAATCCAGCAGACCCCGCAGTTTATGTCCTCTAATGAAGAAGTCTGCATATGGGCGATGGTCTATGTGTGAACTCTTACCATCTCGGATTGCAGTGACTGTCTTTTGAACCGCTTGTCTTTCCATCTTAAGATTTCTATAACGCTCTCTGGCTTTTCTCACACGCTTCGTTAGCAGCGTTATCTTCAAAAATCCTTTTTTTCACCGATTTATAGCGACTCCACCTCTCTTCCAAAGATTTTTTCGGGTTTAATCCCTTTGCTTCGTCTGTGCTTGTTGGTCGTGCGCTTGATTCGGCCTTTTCCGACACCCTATGGGCTCCCAGCGCACTGGAATCAGCTAGTTTTGCCGAGATGGCAAGTCCTGATGGTACGCTACCGGATCCTTGTTGGAACGTGGCTCTACCGGCTTTATCCCGTTCCTCGATACGTTTCCCGCACTGCACCTTGGGCATTTCGGTGTCACTACATTGGGGCGTCCACATTTGTAGCAGAAGATACTCCGCTGAGGGGATTCACAGTCCATGTACACATGGCCCTCCTTCTGACAGTTCCAGCAAACTCGCAGGTTTCTTGCCAATCCACTAGAAACTGCTTCGACCTGAGCTTCTACGTATAGAGGATCATCTTGAACTGGTGATTCCCAAATTTCATGCCCTGTTTCCAGTACGTCTTGTCGAGCCCTGTAGTGCATTGGAATTGTCGAGTAGGTTCTTCCCTTATCTGCTGCGCAAATGATCAAGGGTATATACTCTCACTGGGTACACCAATTGCTTCATCGGTTCTTTGAGATTTCGCTTCACTGTTTTGATGATCCAGCTTTCATCAACAGGCCATTTAACCGACGCTATCAACCGTCGCATTGCCGTAAAGTAATCGTCCAACGATTCTCCCGGCAACTGCCTCCTTTCAGCGATGTCCTGTATTCTGTCGTAGTCGCTTCGAGTGTCGCTGTAGCGTCCCTCCAGTGCTCTCTTTAGCTCATCCCAGCTCAGAATTGTTTTTGACCTTATTAACAGCCAGTACCACTCTGAAGCTCTTTCTGTTAGCAGTCGATGAAAGTCCCTTAAGAGATCCGTCCAGGATATGTTATAGTGAATCTGGAGGTGCTCCACACGGAAGATAAAATGCTCGGCGCTCATGCCACCTTTGTTTCCAGAAAACTTGTCCAAAGGAATCGTTTGTCGACTCGTGTTGCGGAAATGTGTCTCTCCCATTGGGGTCGTGCCTCTCAGAAACTGTGAACCTATACTGCTCCGCTGTCCAGCATTGCTGCGAGTGTTTTTAGCGTTGTAATTCCTTATTCGTTCGGGGACTCTATTTTGGGATATACTGTTACCCGATGGTCAGTCAACTTTTGGAATAGCCCCATGCGCAATCCCGCTGTTCATTGGAGCTGATCTTCCGTTACCATCGTCCTATTAGCTGCTGCGTTAGCAGATCTGGTTGTGGATCCCGAAGCTGAGGATGCTATGGATGCGGCATCTCTACTGTCTAGCTTTTTCATCAACTCCGAGAAACCCTGTTGCATAACCTGCTCTATACGGTTATCGACCAGCTCCTGCAGGTCGATTTTAAGTTGTTCCTGCGAATTTTGGATCATCTCATGTATTTCTCTCCTGTTGAAGGGATCGAGTACTATATGAGAGTGGGTGCCAAACGGTGTGGAAGTACTATCCAGGTTCAGTTGCCTGCCCACTCCACTTTGTTGCGTGTTGGGTCTGGTTTTTTGGCCCCTTACCGCACCTTCCGTTCCCCCCTCTAACGGCTTGACGCCGTTCAAATTTAAATGAGTTTTTCCTCCCATCTAATTGAATTGAATTGAACCTTTTACCAACTATATATATATTTATAAATAATATTTTGACGGAAACCTCTCAAATAATAATTTTTCATAAATTTAACAAGAGGAAAGGAGATCCCGTCTCATGGCTAAGTTTGCTCGTCGTGTAGCAGACTCTCGTCTGCTTTCTGCGCTTTGTCCAACCAATTGTCTTGAGCCGACTTTTTGTAAACAAATGGGACATAAATGAAACATAAGTATACATATACATATATCGACATTGTTGACTGCTCAGGTCATCTTGAATATAGATGACCGACAGTCAAGAAGTCAACACACGTAACATAATACTAATAACTTCATTTTCTTCAGTTACCTTCTTGGTTTCGCTCGGATGCTACTCGCATCTCAGTTAGTGCTGGCCATCGTCACTTGCCACCAACTCACTGCGAATCCCACACTGTGGAATTTCTGACTTTCAAAGCTCACTCAACAGGATCCAGAAAACGAAGAATTAGTAATACCAAAAAAAAATACTATTCACTAACAAATAATTACCCCCAAGTTTTGTACCTAACTTCTATCTTATATCTAATCTTCCTAATGATATCAGTCTTTAATATAACAAGCTGCAATTACCTTTTTAATCTGTAATATTCTAATCTGCCGTCTATTTTCTCGATCGCTAACCATCTCCTTTCGAATCTGGTGCCGTCGAACCATTCTGAAGCGGTCGCTAAACGCCATTAACATTTGGTTGGACGTTGTCGCCGTATCTAGTCCCTCCCAAAAAATCTAATTTTAAACCTATATACTACTTGAGCTACATCAAAGAATCAAATCACATTTGGTTTAAGCCTCTTTCAATATCCTGATCGCTAATCCCCTTGGTGGTTCTCACCTGGTAATGACGTCAGGCTGATGCTCACCCCTAGAAGGATATGGTTCTTTGAAATGCTTTCTTTTATTTTAAAATTTTGATCTTTTAGAATCCCATGAACTGACCTCTACCTCTCGAGCGGCAGGTTTCAGCCATTG
The DNA here is from genome assembly GCA_035044965.1 of Lordiphosa andalusiaca. Taxonomy (NCBI): domain Eukaryota; kingdom Metazoa; phylum Arthropoda; class Insecta; order Diptera; family Drosophilidae; genus Lordiphosa; species Lordiphosa andalusiaca. The sequence goes on from JAWNNM010003374.1 coordinate 99,046, forward strand.
GGATCCTCATGGTCAGAATTTGTTTGCCGTGGCCTCCATTGTGGAGCCGTTAATGCTGCAATTTATTTTTGTTTGGGCGCCATTATTGTTATGACCCGTGTGTTATTCAAGTGGGAGTGCCGGGTAGCTCCAGCCCTCAGGGAATAGGTCCACATAATCCTGCCCACCACACGTAACAATAAATATCTAACGAACATTAAACCGCGGCTGTTAGACATTACACAACACTAACTACTGCACAATTTGAAATCACGAAAACAAACGAGGTAATTTTATATTTGAATTCAAATTTGAATTCTCCTTCGACAGAAGGACAATTCAAATGAGAAATACTGCAAAAAAAAATAGCTGAAACAAGACCCAAATGCAGAGAAACAACAAAAGCCACAATATAAAATCAAGAAAAAAAAAATAATATCAATGGACATAAATATATAAATAAATAAATCACATAGATAACCAAATAAAATGAATAAATAATTAAAATAAATAAATAAAAAGAAATTAATTTTAAACTAGAAATATATAAATAAATAAATCAAATTAGAGATAATAAATAAATAAATGGAAAATGGACAAAAAAAATAGGAATTTAACTAAAATTTATAAAAAAAAATTCTAAACTTGTCGCCTCTTGGTAGGCGTATCGGCCTCTCTACCGGTCTCCGCAAAAATTAAGATATTTGAAAACTTTGGGCTTATGGTTTTTGCAGCAGTTGGATGGACTGAGTAGGGACTGGGGCGCAAAGATCAGGCCGCCATTAATTTCATTTCACAGTCACAAAAAAAAAAATAGCCAACTGCAGAGCTTGGTGCTTAGCCAGAAAAATTTTGTGCGGCTCTTAAAAAAGGAGTACTGAATCCCAAAATAAAAATGTTGACCAGGCGCTACAGGTTGGCCAGGTCACTGGTCAGAGCTTCTGGTCAGGCCAGCCGCTATTTATAGCTGATCCTGCCTCCAGAACTAGACTTTGGTTGGGGATAAATTCTTCCTCATCACTTCACATAGATATTTATCATTTTTAATAAAGCCCACATTAGCAATAAAAATATGGGACTTTTAACTTTTGACACCAATACTTATGCGACTGCGCGCAAGCAACCAAAATCGCCAACTAATGCTCGCAACCTTGGCCTATTTTCTCCTTTCTCTTTCCCCCTTTTTTTTCAAATTCATGTTTCAGATTTGAAACGTTCCGGGTTCAGCGACCTCACGCAGACCTTTTTCAACACTCATTGCCCAGCCCTATCCTACCCAACACCTGTTCTACCCGCTAGTTATCGATAGCGATAACTTTTGACCCGCGTGTTTAACTAAGCAGGCCACAACAAACTCGCGACGATTTCCAGCATTCATTTTAAGTTTTTTATTGCCGTGTTTTGGCAGCTCCAAGTCGTCGCTGTCAGGCTCTGCACCGCGCTTGTTGTATACGTTGATCTGAAAAAATAAACATGTTAACCATTATGTATTATTAACTTATATATAAAATATACTTATAGTATTGGTAATATTAATGTTGACGAACGGCATTTGACTCTAGTTTCTTGTCTTGGATCTTGTCTGCGCGCCGGGATTCGAAGAATATCAAAAAGGGTGGCAGCGCTGTGTCCATTTCTAGGGCTGCAGTAGCAGCCGTGACCCAATGTAAAGCAAATTCGTATGTAGAGAACTAAAAATGATCATGTAAAAAAATAAGGAAAATGGAATTTTCTCATAAACGTTACGAACGATTTTGATGAAACTTGTAGCAAAATGCTTGGAAAATTATTGCCAACAATTGACACTACCGTGCAAAACATGCCATTGTCTCTGAGCAAAAATAAAAGTTTGAATTTTTTAGCGGCAATTGTGGCAGCGTGACCTTTGCTGCCGATGGCTCACGGTTCCGCTGTCGCTAGCGCCACTGTCGCTGTCACTGTTGTTGAAGCTGGCGCCACTGTCGCTGGCAGCCTTAGCAGTGGAAATCCTGAAGCCGAGCCACCCCCACTGCTATGCGATTTTCTCAAAAACTGTACCACCGATTGGGCTGAAATTTGCTAGGTACACTCTAGAATATCCCCCCTTTAAGCTTATGTACCGTGCAATGTGTGCCATTGCCTTGCAATTGGCGCATATTTTTAAAGGTAATTTTTTGAATGATTTTTGTATGGTAATTTTGGGTTGATCCACTGTTAGCCGATTTTCTCAAAAACTGTACGATTCATTGAGCTGAAATTCTGTGTGCATATAATTATAATAAGAATTAAGAATAAGAAAGCATAAGAATATATGCCCGAAATTTTGACATACCGTGCTTATCATGCCATTCCCTGAGAGAGGAGATACAGCCTAAAATGTGGCAAGCCGATTTTTTAGTGTCATATTTTCGGCATGTGCAGTGCTCAAACCCACCCAAACCTTAATTAAAACAATAGTTTATGCTTTTCTTAACATTTTGCATTTTACTTTGTCGCAAAAAGTTAAGTAGTTCCTGAGATATTTAAAAAACAAAAAATTCGTTTTGTTTCACATTCCATCGTTCCAAATTCGACGCTAAAAAATCGACGCTATTTTGACGGACATAAAATTGCTTTTGTTAAAGGCGGCAATTCTTAAAAGCACCATCTGGTTACACCAAACGCATTCCCTTACATCACGATTTTTTACTTTGATTCTTACTGAAATGAATTCTGTAATAAGAAATATATATAGTTCGTGGAAGACTTCAATATTTCGTTTAACATGCTGCGTTGATCGACAAACTGCGGCATTTAATATCACGGGTTGCCGCAGTACTAGTTTTTTTAACAAACGTGAGTTAATATATGCAAACTAAAAAAAATACATATGTATGTATGAATGCATATGTACTAGAGTGGTCAATTTGTTTGGACCGAAAAAAAATGTACTCGGATTTATATGGTTACGCCAAAATATGTGATATCATTATAAAATCTGTTGAAAGTGATGAAAAACTGGTTTGCGTCGTTCTCAAAACATCTTATTTTAACAGAAATTGTCCCTGTCTTCTAAATCATGCCCAAGTACATAAGAAAAAAAAGGTGCTTAGCTGGTAAAAAGCCTCGGAATATGTCATGCAAATGTTGACCGTGACTGCGCCTCAAATGGTCCATCCGCTTAGTCCAATTTTGGCATACTCTCCAACATTTCGGCCTGTATCTCACGAATAAATGCTTCAATGTTGTCTTCCAATGCGTCTATTAAAGCGGGCTTGTCTGTATAGACATGAGCTTTAACATAGCCCCATAAAAAATCGTCTAAAGGCGGTAAATCGCACGATCTTGGCGGCCAATTGACCGGTCCCGAACGTGAAATAAAATGTTCACCGAACTCGCCTCTCAATAAGTCCATCTTTGCGCGTGCTGTGTGGCAAGTGGCACCGTCTTGTTGAAACCACATGCCATGCAAGTCAAGCTCTTGCATTTTGTGCAAAAAAAAGTTGGATATCATCTCACGGTAGCGCTCATTATTCACAGTTACGTTACGATTCGCATCATTTTTGAAGAAGCACGGTCACCAGCCCAGCCACCAGCGATATTTTCTTCAGTTCGCACTCGACGTAAGCGTGTTGGTGGTTTAATGTCCAACAATGTAAATTTGGTGCGAAATTTAGTCACAATAGCCCGAATAGCCGCTTCAGTGAATCGATTGAACTGATCATAAAATAATTTGCAAGCGTTGTTTATTTGTAAGACGATTCATGGTTAAATTATAGACCAAACTGAAAATGTTTGACAGTGAAACAAAACACGAAACGTGCGTGAGCTGTTTAAACCAGTGTTGCCAAAAAGATAATAGCTAACAAATCACCCTTTATATTCTTGATCAGCATCAACAGCCGAGTCATGTCCGTCATGTCTGTCTGTATGAACGCACAGATCTCAGAGATGGTAAGAGATAGAGGTTTGACATGTATGAGACATACGCTTCTTATGTCTGCAGGCAGATCAAGTTTATTTTAAATTTTGACCATGCCTCCTCCCGCCCCCGCAATTTAGAAAAAACTTCATATTTCCCACAGTTTTAAAGATCTAGACATATTTAGTAATCAGGATAACTTATCGATCCGCCAAAGGAATGAAGAAAATGGGATGAACGGTTGTCTCGCTATGATCAAAAGACTGTTCGCTGATGCTGCGCAGTAGCAGCGCTGCATTTAGCTGCTACTGCAGCATCAAAATCAGTGCTGAGCGTTTAATTCCCTTGGTACAGAGTATGTTATAGTCGGGATGACTGACTGGCTGTAAGCGCCTGTGCATGCATCCAACTAAGTTTGCTTTGTATATACCAAACATGCTCTATTGGGTTCATGTCTGTGCAGGTGGTTTAAGCTGCTGACAATGATAGATGAGCCATTCTTGCACAAGATATAACGAATGTTTCCTGGCACGGGAATGGTTTGCCATTTAGCCCCCAATTTTCACCATTGGGATCCAAATTTTTCTCGGGAATTTACTTGAACAATAGCTTTTCCATTTTATCATTGATGAAGTCAAGAACACTGAAGATGCTGCTAAACACCCCACACTATTTCATTGCAGCCGCCGTGCTTCTTTGTTATTTTCTTGTATAGCAGCTTCTGGAGCTAGAAATCTTTACTTCATAGATGAGAAAATGGACAATTACTTGTTTAATGCTGAAAGAAAATTTGGATCCCAGTGAGGAAATTCGATCAACAACAACAAATTCGCTTTCGTAACTGTCGTAGGCGGAGACCATAGTGGAGACTGTACAGTGCTAATTGCTCATGGCATAGCAGAGGAGATTTTATTTTTATTGTGCATGCTTGCTATTTAGAGCAGTGGGCGGCCAAAAACAAAATCACACTTTGGAATTGGTAAGTGTATGCAGCTCAAAAACTGATTCACTTTGCTCTGCAGTAGCAATGAAGCAGCTTAAAAAGAGCCGAACGCGCAGCGAAGCGGCGTGCCGAAGCTACACGACGAGCTTACATTTTGCGTGAGTCGACTGCGCTGCTTTTGAGAGTTTGCCTACGCTGGTGGCCGGCACTTCACTATCTACTGGCAAAGATACTACGAATGGTAAAAAGTGGACTTCGTTATTTTTCGTTTGGAAGCTTCATGGCACTGGCCTTCGGGAACCAAACGAAAAAATCTTAAAATAGACAAATCTAAAAATTTAACATGCCTTTCACAGCTGAGTGGACGGTTAGTGTGATTGCCTGCTGTGCCAGAGGTCGTGGTTTCGATCCCGCCTCCAGATATCTTCGTATTTGAAACCTCGCGATGCACAGCTACTTTATTGTTGACGACGAGAGATCACTTCGACTTACGCAGTAGAGAGAATTGCTCAGATTGAGCTAACCAGCTGAACTTAAATTAAAAAATTTATTTATTTCTAATTGATTCGTAAATGACAAATCAAAAATGAAGGGCGGGATGCCCAGCCACACAACCAAGTCCATTTATAAATGGAGTAACTAAAGGGCCTAGCAGAATAGGCTTACAAAAACTGCATCCGCTCTTATCAGCACCAAACTAATATTCGCCTTTAGAGTGAAGTTATGAAGGTGGAAAGCTAAATCAAGCAAGAAAGAAAGTCGGACAAGCCCGACTATAACATACTCTGTACCAACGAATTTATACGCTCAGCATTAATTTTAATGCAGCAGTAGCAGCTGAAAGCAGCGCTGCTACTGCGCAGCAGCAGCGAACAGTCTTTTGATCATAGCGCGACAACCGTTCATCCGATCTTCTGTGCGAGATATGACGTTTTAATACTTTGTACCGAAGGTACACAGAGTATTATAAGTGTGTGCAAAAGTATGTAACATCAATAATGAAGCATCTCCGACCCTATAAAGTATATATTTTTTTGATCAGCGTCAACAGCCGAGTCATGTCCGTCTGAAAATAAACTTGATCTGCCCGCAGACTTAAGAATCATATGTCTCATACATGTCAAACCTCTATCTTTCACCATCTCTGCGATTTGTGCGTTCATACGCGCAGACGGACATGACTCGGCTGTTGATGCTGATGAAGAATATATTTACTTTATAGGGTCGGGGAGGCTTCCTTCTGGCTGTTACATACTTTTGCACAAACTTATAATACTCTATGTACCTACGGTACAGATTATAAAAATACATTGTGTTAGTGGCCTCTTAATGGAAAAAACACCAAAAACTAAAGGTGTCGCAAGTTAACTAGATTAACAGGGTGAACAAATTATTGGCGTAGGAGAGTGAGGTTTCCATTGATGGTTATCACATATGGGCATGTCCCAGAAACAGTCCACCAACCAAAAATTTTTGAAATCAATCCAACTTGTTTTTTTTTTAAGGAGCATTAGACTGGATATTAATCTTTATAGAAATATAAAAAAATATGAATTTCGATGATCATTAATATTAAAATTATTATCAAACCCCACCCTCTCTCAGCGCTATAAATGTTATACCAAAAACTAACGTTTTTCAGGTGCTCATATCATCACTTCAGTGATTCATAGAAGGTCAGATCGAAAGCCATATTTTTACTCATACAATTCTCTTCAATTTGTTGGAAAAATTTTTTGCTGTACTATTTTGGAAAAATTAAAAATATGTAAGAAATGTCAGGTGCATGCGTTGTAGCGTGCGTGACGAAAAATAAGGTTTCTTCTATATTGTGAGTAGAATATAAATTTTTTGCAAGTCATCTATAATTTTACTTTGATTTCATGCCCTTAATAGTAAAAAAAAATTAAATTCTACAATTAAAAAAAAAAAGGTTGTAGATTTTAGGGGGTAGTACAAAAAATCGATTATTTTCGGCATTCTTTTGTAAAAAGAACTCAACAAAAATACTTTCAAGACCGAAAAAAGGCTATTGAAAAAGATGAAGCTATACTTCAATTTGATTTTGCCGAAATTCAGTCAGCTCATTTTAGTTACTCCCAAGTAACCATTTTTACTTGTGTTGCCAGGTTGCACAATGACACAAGATCATTTGCTATTACGAGCGATCAACTGACACACAATAAATATGATGTTTTTCGACTTCTCCAAAAGCTACAGATTTAAGAAAGAGGAGGAAACGATACAGCACCTTCTGTGTCATTGACCCGCTTTAAGTAAAAGAAGACTTAAGTTTCTTGGTCAATCCCTCCTGCACAACTTGTCAGTGACATCCGACATAGAGATCGCAGCTCCACTAAAATTTATTCTGTCCACACAATGGTTCAGTACCGAAGATCACCATGGGTATAATATGGTTTAACAAGGAAGATACGGTATCGTAACGGGCCCATGTGGCCTAAGTGGCAGTGACTTGTTACTCTCAGCCATCGCAATCTAACCCAACCTATTACAAGAAAGTTTACTGAAAGTCGGTCAAGCCCGACTATAACATACTCTGTACCAACGAAATTATACGCTCAGCATAAATTTTAATGCAGCTAAAAGCAGCGCTGCTAATGCGCTGCAGCAGCGAACAGTCTTTTGATCATATCTCGACAACGGTTCATCCGATCTTCACCATTGCTTTGGAGGATCGATAAGTTATCTTGATTACTAAATATGTCCAGGTACGACTTATCTATCTTAAAAACTGTAAGAGATATAAGGTTTTTTCTAAATTGCGGGGGCGGAAGGGGCGTGGCCAAAATTGAAAATAAACTTGATCTGCCTGCAGACATAAGAATCATATGTCCCATACATGTCAAACCTCTATCTCTTACCATCTCTGAGATCTGTGCGTTCATACGGACAGACAGACGGACAGAATGACAAACGGACAGACGGACATAGTGATATCGACTTGGCTGTTGATGCTGATCAAGAATATATATACTTTATGGGGTCGGAGATGCTTCCTTCTGGCTGTTTCATACTTTTGCACAAACTTATAATACTCTGTGTACCTACGGTACAGAGTATAATAACTGCATCGTGCAAGTTCGACACCTACCAAAAATGTATTGTTCCCTTGTAAATGGCAAACTTGCAAAAAAAAATCTTATGAAAGGCCCGTGGTAACTCAAAACCTAAAGGACAGTTAACTTCGGCTCGGCCGAAGTTAGCAAACCCTTGTAGCACGTTTTTCTAACTAGTTTGAAAGACATATCCACTGAAAACAATAAAGTTTTTCTCACAAAGACTACTTTTCTGACTCTACTTTTATTTGACAGCTATACGATATAGATGTCCGATTTCAAACCAACTTAGTAGAATTATGGGAAGGCATAGCTTACTAAGAAATACAAAGTAGGAAAGCGTTTTCTTTGAGAACAATAAGCATTTCTCACTAAAACTATTTTTTTACCGATCATTCCTATGGCAGCTATATGCTATAGTCATCCGGTCCGGCTGGTTTTGATACTGGTGCAGCGTATTTGTACTACAAGTCTTCGTGCAAAGTTTGGTAGCGATAGCTTTCACGGCGGAGGAAATCGCAGCTCGTCAAGCTGATCAAGAATATATATACTTTATGAAAATGCTTCCCTATATGCGTTACAAAGAACTGGGCAATTTCAACATACCTTCTGCAAGGGCTTAACAAGTAATGATGCAATTCGATTCCTAGGACCCGTCCGAGTTTAGTCGTGTCTTTTTTATTGGCTTGCACAGAGTAATTAGCTAATTTAGATATAAAATCATCTTCATTTTAGTAGGAACTTTTCAAAGCCGATACCTCTCTAATGAGATCTCTGAAATGTAGGTGCCCACAGAAAATTGTTACAAAAATGAAGAGAAGTTACTATACAATTCAAAAGTTTCAAAAGATCCCGAAAGTCACGGAAAAAGACCTCGATATGGTAACCCTCCATTGCTGCAAGAACGTGATAAAAGAAGAAAAAGATAAAGAAGTTGCCCCCTTGAATTTTGCAGAGATGGATAAGTTTTGGGACTTCGAAAGGCAAAATTTTATCTTTATTATTAAAAAAAAGGTAATTAATGTGCACCAGATGGCTATTAATACTATTATCGGATCGGCCGGGGTGAAGTGGTTAGTGTGTTTGTGTAATCGTGGGTTCGATCCCGCCTCGGGTCATCTAATAAATAAGTTTTTATACCTTTGCAGAGGGTATATTAAAATTGTTCTCTGACCACATAAAGTATATAAGTTCTTGATAAGCATGACGAGCTGAGTTGATATAGCCATGACCGTCTGTCTGTTTCTCTGTCTGTCCGTTTGTTTCTATGCGATTTCGTTCGTCAGTTTGAAAGCTATCTTCACGAAACTTTGCACGAAGTCTTGCACTATAAATACGCTGCACATTTATCGGAAAAGGACGGCGTTCAGTCAAACTATTTCGTTTTCTTGACATCAATTACTTATTCACTTTAACTCATCATTCATGTTCATCTTTTAATTTCAAACCTTTCATTATTACTTAAGCTACCCTCTTATTGTTAAACTCTCTCACCGTTATTCTATTTCCATTCGCCAACTAATACTTGTACAAACTCACCACATTGTTCTCACTCTTAAGCTAATCCATTCCTACCAAGTTCTTAGTAAATCAGTTCTGCCTTGACATTGAAAGCGAAGGCAACATAATTGCGCATGGAGAATATCGGTTCATTTTGGCCACGTGTTCAATCATTAAATCAAATATAAGTAGCTGCACACCCCCTAGATTCCGAAGTTATGTGCTGATGAGGAAAAAGCTACTTGTCTCAACAGACGGACTGGACTATAGCATATATAGTAGCTGCTAACCAAAACTAGTTTTAGTGAGAAAAACTTTTTTGTTTTCAAAGAAAACTCTTCCAAACTTTTTAGTTTGCTATGCATTCCCATAATTCCGCTAAGTTTGGTCAAAATCGGACATCTATGTGTATAGCTATCATAGAAAAGTAGAGTCTGAAAAGTAGTCTTAGTGGAAACATTTGTTTGTTTTTAATAGAAATGTCCTTCAAATTAACTATAAACTGCATTGTGGGTACATAGAGTAATACAAGTTCGTTAAATTCAGCATACATTTTGTTGATGCAATTGCAGCTGAAAGCAGCGGTTCTACTGCGGCTGCAGCAGCGAACAGTCTTTTGATCATAACTCAACAGTCGATTATCCGATCTTCGACATTCCTTTCGCGGATCGATAAGTTATTCTGATTTCTAAATTTGTATACCAGGTACGAACCATCTATCTTTAAAACTGTGGGAGATATGACGTTTTCCCAAATTGACCAATATTAATATTGCTAATTTTTATAGTTGATTATATAAAAAATATGTTTTTTTTTACGTAAAAGCATATGCTAAAATAAGTTAAAATAGGTCAAAATATTCTAAAATAGGTCAAAATATGTCAATATATGCCTTTCTCAAAGTACCACTTTACATTTCGACCCTTTTTTTCAAAAGCAAACTATACTAAACACAAGAAAGTATTGTTCGCAGGAATGTACTGTAAATGGTTCGTAGCTAACTGTTCATAGCACAATTATGGTAAATCCTACGTTTCGTACCGTACTTCTGTTTGCATACGGTACGTCACGAAACGAATCATTACGTTCTAACCACACAAGGAAAAACTGATCTGAAAAGTTTTCATTAAGAACGCGAAACGAAAAATCATTTCAGTTACAAAATCGTATCAAAACAAATAAGAAAGTTGGTCAAGCCCGACTATAAGCTACTCTATACCTCCCAAAGTTTGTAAGTGCTGTGCTGATGCACTGCATCTGGCAGGTTTCTGTACGAAAATTGTGGACAGTCTGTCTGCATTCAAATTGTTTTTCTGACTTATTGATTTGTCAGTAACGGAAAATTGTTTTGAAATTTTCAGTTTTCTTCGGTCTATTTTCTTTACCATAAGTCATCCATGGTATTTTTTTTATCGCAGTTCAGTAAAATAATAATCATAGTTATGCAGGTAATTAAATAACAAGTTTCTTGAGTATTTGAGTTACCATTTAGGATCCTCAGCTAAGAATAACGCCTATACATACATTAGATCTGGAATGACTTAGCACTCGATCGACAGAAAAGTTTGACATATTCTTATTCACATTGTTTTTTGTTTGGTATTTAATGATTCGTTAAAGACTGTTAAATGGATTGAAGCATCTCTAATCTCCCCAGTAGGTTCAGTACCTTAAATCATGTTACACTTCGCCTTAACTTAAAACTGCAAAAATTTGAACCTTTTTTTTGGGGGTTTGGGTAAGATGCATTATCAGTATTTGCCAGTGTATGATTCAGTTTATGATTGGTACTTTCGTTTTTCACCTTGCATAAATAGCATTGTTAGATGAAAAGACGCCTACTTGAGAGCATATATTTACCCTCAGAATATGTAAAAGCATATGACATATTCCAAAATACGTCGAAATAGGTCGAAATATTCTCAAATATGAGTTTAGGTCGAAGATATGCAAATATGTCAAATATGCAAAATGAATAAGGATTCAAATAATCTACTTTTCATGAAACAAATTTGTGTTCAAATTTGTGTTTACATTTGAAATATGATTTTACCTAAAATCCTATGTCTACTTATAATACTCTTTGTACCTACGGTACAGAGTATAAAAATCAAATGACCGAAGAATAAAAATCAAGTGGATGATTGCTCTTCTAAGAAATTGACTGAGAATAGCATTGGCCGCACTGGCCGTTGCTCCAGGGCAATAGGGAACTAGCCCATATTGTCAGCCTGGTGAAGCAGACAAATCTTTGTATAATAAGACAACAAATGTGTTCAGTCTTTTCTAATTAGTTTCTGAAAGTACAAGTGTTGGGACCGGAAAGTTGGTTCAGAGAAAGGGTACGAGTTTTTAAGAGCAACCTTTTTTATAATTTTATTTCGAGCGCTTTGAAATAAAACGTGTTTCTCTCACTACAGTTTGTTTCCGACTGACTCGGCTGGCCCTACATTCGACTACCTAGAAATTTTAAGTTAGAAAGTAGATTTCAAGGCCTGCTTAGGCCTTGGGTTCGTGGGTTTGCTTTCGCCTCGCATTTCGGTGGCAAGAATAAGAATAGTTTTTGAAAGAGATGGGGTTAACGTCTCTACCAAGCGACGTTTGCTCATGTTTTTGCAAATCCTGTTCAATTTTACGCACTAGCAAAGAGCATGCTCCACCTAGATTTGCTAACACAAGAATATGAGGAAACGGCCCTTAATTTGATAAATTCCTCACAATGATTCAAAGGGGAGGAACCCCCCTCCCGTATATCTTCTTGCTCCTAGCTCTTTACATTTACATTTTATATAAAAACTACAATTACTACAATAATACAAATTTTCGCATTTCAGTTCCTGCTGATGACATATGGCGTGGAGTAACGGCAGTCAGCAATGCTGGAAAAAAAAGAGGACGTGGTAAAGGAAGTGGGAAAAAAATTGCAAAAGATCTTAATAAAGGACAATCCATCGGGCACGGCAAAAAGAACTACATATGGCCTGGCTTAAATTCGCCTATCATACGTGGAAATGAGCTAATTTACCATCAAAAACTTTCTGAGAATTTAGATAGAGAAAACAACATAATAAAACTGAGGGATTCTATGGGCAGTTTTAGAATGATGAAACTTGATCCTATAGATCGTGGATGGTCTGGAAGTAAAATGCCAGGACGCAGTATTGGACCACCAGATGCAGTTGAGGAAGCAGATTTTAAATCATTCGACACACGAGTTTTAGAGAATAAAATCGTTTTTATTATGAAGGGAAATATGGGAAGAAAACGAAGATACTCTGTTTTATCTGTCACCGGAAATGGAAATGGCTTAGCAGGATTCGCTACAGTGAAAGCTCCTGAAGTTCGAACAGCTCTCCGGAAATCAAAAAATCGAGCTGGTCAAAAACTAATGAACATAAACCTCTGCGAAAATAGAACGATTTACCATGACTTTTTTACGGGGTTTGGAAAAACTAAAATATTTTGTTTTAAAAAGCCAAATGGCTATGGTTTGGTTTGTCATCGAGCTATTCAAACAATCTGTCAAGTAATTGGCATTAAAGATTTGTATGCGAAAATTGAAGGTTCGACCAATTTGCAACATATAGTTAAAGCCTTTTTTATTGGTCTTATGCGTCAACGAACGTATGAAGCTTTTGCCAATGAGACAAATTTCTACATTACTGAACATCAAGAGGCGAGGAACGGACTTGTAGAAATACTCGCAGTCCCATCTTTAACTCCGTCAATGGACCATAATCGTATAATTGATTTTATGCAATTCGCTTTGGGAAATAAAATTGTATTGCGAAAAAAAGCATTAGCGCCCTTTTATGAACAATCTAAGGGACATAGCTTATTTAAAATTAAAGAAGAGCGATTTAGAAACCAAGATGGTGTACGCTTACACAAATTAGTAAATTATTATTAGATCTATATATAAAATACAAATAAAACACTGCTTGAATTACTATAAAAATATGTTTTATTTTTAGTTTCGACGGCTCAAAACAAGAATTAATACGTCCGAGTATTAACTAAACCTACCACCGAAGACGGATCATCCATCAAAGCTAGCTTGCACTAGGCATGGCGTATTTAAGCATTTCAGTAGAAAAACCATAGCTTTTGAAAAAAGTGTATTTTTGTACCTTTGCAGAGATGTTTGTAACGCATAGAACGAAGCAGTTCTAAACACATAAAGTATATATTTTCCTGTTCAGCATGACGTACTGAGTTGATTTAGCGGTGTCCATCCGTCCGACTGTTTCTTTGCAATCAACTCAGTCAATTTTAAAGATATCTTCACCAAACTATGCATGCTTTTAAAAACAAATACGCTTCACATTTGTCCGAACCGGCCGAATCGGATGACTATAGCATATAGATGTCATAGGGTCGATCGATCGAAAAACTAGTTCTAGTGAGAAAAGCTTTTTTGTTTTCAATGCAAATGTATTCAAACTCCGTATGTACTATTTTTTTTTGTTTTTTACTATTTTTTATATCGACCAAGTTTTGTAAAAATCGGATGCCTATGTAAAGAGAAATCTTAGGCGATAAGACGTGTCGCCGTTGCGATGTCAAGCAAAACTCGATGTGTGGTTCAGCAGCTGTTGCTTAGCAAACCTCAGTTAATAGCTTTTTCGGAGTCAAGATTAAACAGCTTTTCTCTCTTTTCTCATTTCATAGTTTGAGAGTGGATTGCATCAGCCGATAATTTGAGCGGCATCAGCGTTTTGTTCTTGGTGGGAATAACTATTGGAGCGGGTGTTTATGCTTGCGTTTTATATTTATGTCTAAGCCGCCCGATTTGTTAATGTCACAAAAAAATATGAAAATTATGTGTTTGGGCTTATGGGTTTGTGTGTCTGGTTTCTACTCAAGTGTTAGATTATGATAAATGAAAGTAAATATGTAGAGTTTGACCTTAAAGTGTATTTCTCATCGTGTTATCAATGCTATTTGCGGCTTTGCCCACATTCTCTTTATATTTGCAGTTAAGTTCGAGTTCAGCCATGCAACGCTGTTTAATGTATGAAATGATCACAGCCGAAATGCCAGCGCAATCTCAAGCTTTATTTTTGAGCAGCTTAGGGAGCATGCAGTGAGCACAGAAAAAAGAAGTTAAATTTAAACAAAAATTAAAAATTTTGAGATATATTTGAAAAAAGGTTGCAAAAAAGGGCTCGAAATGTTCAAACGTTCAAGGCTACAAATTCAAAATGGCTATCGTCGAACGTGGTATTTTTAGTAAGCAGCTCATTAAAAATAAATCAATTAGGACGTCCACGTGTGGCATACGACGATGGTGGACCACGACTGAACCGAAAATTGGCATCTGATCTGGCAGACAAGCAAGAAAATAACAAAAATCTTCTTGTGCATGCGGCTGCCCTTTCAGCGGAAAAGTCGGATGAAAAAGATAAGGCGCTTGTTTTGAGAACGACTTTGTGTATTTCTCATGAGCCAAAAAAACTGTGTTCCATACCGGTACCTCTGACTCCGGATGAGGTGGTAGCATTTTCGCTCGAAAATTCTTTGACTAAAATTCAATACAACAACATTCGGGAGTTAAACAAAATTCGATCTTGTGATTTGTATCCGAGTTACAACAAAGTCAGAGAAGCAAAAAATAAATGCAGGACTCATGGAATCACTATAACCGAAACATCAGCTGACATCAGCTCTCTATACAAAACCTGTTGGATCACACTGTTGGCCGCATCATCCTTTTCCAAGAAGACGTATTCAAGCAGTATCCAAATATTACAAATGTAAAGCTAATCGCAAGTTATGAATTCAACGGGACGACTGCGCAAAGTATATATAAACAGAGATTTATTGAATCCTTATTCGTCACTACCATGAAACCACTGAAATTAGTTGATGATCTTAAAACTGTTTTGTGGTTAAATCGAACTCCTTAATCTATAAGGTTTTGTAGGCCCCTTAAGCTAGAATTTGTTAAGGAATGCAAGGAACATATTCTATCAGAAAAACAAATTTGAACGCTCAAATACAAAATTTGTCCCCTTTTTATGCAATATTTTAAGTGGGAGAAATATCATAGTAACTTATGATCTATATATGACCTTAATAGACGGTGAGGTCTGAAGCATATTAACAGGAACAAAAGCATGCAAATTGTGTCCAATTTGTGGCGCAAGCCCGAAAACTTTTATGGAGACTACCAATATTTGTTCACCTTTATTCAAGCCAAAACCTGGAAGCTTACAATAAGTCCACTCCACGTGTGGATACATTTTTTCGAGTTTGTACTCAAAATCTCTTACAGAATCGGTTTAAAAAAATGGCAAATAAGAGATGCACAAGAAAAAGCGGAAATAATAGTTAGAAAACAATACATTCAAAAGAGGTTGTGGAAGGAAATGGGCCTACATGTGGATAAGCCAAAGCAGAATGGAAATGGAAACTCCAACACTGCTAGGAGGGCATTTTTAAATGTGAAGTTATTTGCGGAAATCCTAGAATTTGATTTGACTCTTCTAGAAAATTTCCACGTCGTTTTAGTTGCAATTTCATGCTAACTTCCAATTAGAACTTGTAAGCTCCAGCAATTTTGCCAGAAACAGTCTTCTTATACTTGTCAAAATACTCATGGTATCCGATGTCAGTAACTGTACATAAAATTTTGATACACGGCTTCCAAATAATAAATTCGTCTGAAATACCAATTGGTTGTCTTGGGGAAAACGCTTCTGAAGCACACTACAAGTATTATAAACGGGACAGACGATCACATGCTCGACTAAACTCTAGACTCAACAATATGACAGACGATTTCCAAAGACCAATGGATTCATCGGATCCTCTTCTATCCAGCATCTTTCTTAATAAAAGATTAGATCAAATCCAAAAAAAAATTTTAAAATAAACTGCACTTACATTTCTCCAGACATATACAGCGACTCTGATGCTGACGTGGACTGTGATTCGATTGCTATTGAACTAGACGTTGAGCTAGATAAAATTTAAATAGCAATTAATCAAGGATATTCAAAATAGTTATTAAGTACTCTTTTAAATATACTTTTCCATAAAACTATTATGTACTCTATTATTGTAAACGTAGAAGAAAAAGTTTGAGTGAGACGTTTAATTTCTTTCTAAGGCAAGAAAAAAATATGAATACACTATAAATATACTGAGGCCCTAAAGGCATTCATACTTAACAATTTCCTGTTTTTTGTTTCGCTTTCTTATTGTTTAGAGGAGGCAATATTTTATGCTACCTTTTATGCGAAATTGTTTAAACAAATGATCACGAAGTATGCGTACATGAAAGTATAACACAGTTAGGGTTTAGTTTTGGCACAATGATGTTATGTTTGTTTATTGGATGTGTTTTGGCTGCGGCTAATGCTCGATTAGTTGGACAATGAATTTTGCTTTGATTGTTAACAATGCTTGTTTAATTTTTATTTGTTGCAATTGATTAGTTATTAATGTGCCTGCGGAAGCGATGCGTGCAGTGACGTTTACATGCGAGCAATAGATAAAGACGACTGATCTTGCAAGCCGAGATAAGCATAGCTAAGCCTGCAAGCAGAGTTTCGGCAGCCGAACATATAAAAGCTGTATGTACAACCAAAGCAAACTAAAGGTGGCCAGAAGGGCAGTTACTTTATATTTGAAAATGAGTTTAAAACTAATAGCTTAGGCAGGTTGATTCTGCTCCCGATACTGATAATAATGACTCCCGAAAAGCTGCGAACCATCAGCAGACCTTTATTTAGAAGACCATACTTTGGAAGCCGATAACTTTTTAGACAGCCCTCGCATTGGCACACTTTTAATTTTGTGTTTTTTGTAATGAATATTAAAACCAAATACAAACTAGAGCGTAAGTTAAAGTCGGCCCTGTCCGACTTTGAAATACCCGTTACTCAAGGCAATTAGTGTGTTCGCAGCAGAACGCTATCTAATTTGTCATAATTCATTTCATACTTAAATATCATTTCATTAATACTATAACGTAAAATCACATTGAATTGTTAACTTGAAGTAACTATTTATATTGTTAAATCACGAGTAATTACCATCCCTAATCACTGAAATCACGCAATATTTTGTAACGATCAAAGGTGTCATCGCTGACACCCATACACTCTGCAACTTGATCCGCAAGTTAAAGCACACATTATTTTGATCGGCGTCTTTTATTTTAAAACCTATTAAGTAAATTGGCGAAGGGGATATAAAACAATACCTCCTCGAAACATAGTGTTTAATAACCTCATGAAGCTCAGATACGTATGCAACGTTTTTTTTGTGAGACTGTACATATTGGCCACATAGTGCATACTGCAAAATCTGAGCTCGATAGCTTATAAATTGTAGGAGATATTCAACATTTTTTATTGCGGGGGCGGGAAGGGGCGTTGATCTGCCTACAGACAATACTAGCTTACATCTAAAATTTAGTTGCTCTAGCTCTTCTAGTCTCTGAGATCTAGGTGTTCATACAGACGGACGGACGGACAGAGAGACGGACATGGCTATATCGACTCGGCTATTGATGCTGATGAAGAATATATATACTTTATGATATCGGAGATGCTTCCTTCTGCCTGTTACATACATTTGCACGACTTTAGTATACTCATTTTACTCTACCAGTAACGGGTATAAAAATAGAGGAAGTTAAATTCGGCTTGGCCGAAGTTTGTATACCCTTGCAGCACGTTTTCTAACTAATTTGAAGGACATATCCACTGAAAACAAACAAGTTTTTCCCAATAAGACTACTTTCTGGCTCTACTTTTGTATGACAGCTATACTATATAGATGTCCGATTTCGACTAAATTTGCAGAATTATGGAAAAGCATTAAAAACTAGTAAATACGGAGTTTGGAGACGATTGCATAAAAATCAAAAAAGTTTTTCTCACTAGAACTAGTTTTTCGACCGATCGTTCCTATGGCAGCTATATGTTATAGTCATCCGATCCGGCCGGTTCCGACGAATGAGCAGCGTATTTGGACCAGAAGACTTCGTGCAAAGTTTGGTGGCGATAGCTTTAAAGCGTGGTCGGATTGTTGTACTACTTTGTCCAATTATTATACACTTTATATCTACCAAATGTGCCAAATTGAAATTGTCAATCTTCATTTTTTGAATTTATGCCGCCCAAACTGAAATCTTTCCCAATGTGGAGTGGTGGATATGTGATTTTTCCATCCTTTGAATTTATTAGTCGTCAGGCGGATATTTTAGGCTATAATATTGGATTCGATACATTTTCCTTATCTGGTGTATTTAGTGTTGATAAGTTTTCATTTGGTGATTGTTGTTTTTGATTTTTGTATTTTACAAAAATTTTGTGTGGGATTGGCTTATATTTATAAATAAGATACAATAGTATTTGGATTATCATTATAATTAGTTATTTATTTTGAGCTCTAGTTCTCCCCTGTCTTCCTGATCTAAGGTTCTGAATAAATATTTGAAAGCTGTTCCTAAGAATTTTACAAGACCTCTTTTATTTTGCGATTCTGATTTCGCTTATTTCTCTTTCCAGTTTTTCTATTAGGTATTCTATTTAAGTAAGATTTTTAAATTCTTTTGTTTGATATAGCAAGTTTTCAGTTTTGGTTATATTTACAGACAGATAATGGTATTCATAATTTAATGGTAAATCCATTTCTCCAATTTTGAAAATTAAATAATCATTCTTTGCTTGAATGGGGTTTACTTCAAGGCTTTGGCATTCAGCCTTTTGATTTAAACCAAGTCTGCAAGCCGGTCCGAACCCGAACCCCTGAGAACCGGTTCGGTTCGGCTTTTTTGGGGTTCGCGAATCGGACCATACATTTTTGACTCTTCGAAACTGAACCCGAACCGGACCACTTTTTTGAAAAATGAGTGAATGATGTTGTAGATTCCTTTAAAAAATTGTCCAAAATTACATCCATCGACAAATGTTTCAACATTTTGGTAAGGTCATAATAACAAAGGCTTATAAAATATTCCTTTTACTATATTAGCTGTACCAGCAACTCAGGTATAAGTTTAACGAGCAGTTAAGAGCTAGTATAGATGAACAACTCCTGGAACATCTAGTGCCAATTAACCTAAACTAAGTCGATTCTAAAAGCTGATAATTGAAATAAATTAAGTAACGATCATTATGATTAAGCATATGGATAGAAGGTATACAGGGTTGCCCAAATTCGACGGACCCATGTTTTTTTTAAAAAAATCAAAGAAAAATTTAAAAAAAAGGGCGGTTGGCAATCTTAATCATTTAATTTGTTCCAAGTAGATTTGTTTACATCAATTTTTGAATATGATATCTCTCAAATGGCCGCCTCTGGCGTTGATGGCGTATTGTGCCCTTTTTGCAGCATTTTCCATCGTTTTCGCCAACATTTCGGCCGGAATAGCGGCTATTTCTTCACGAACGTTGTCCTTGAGCTCTTCTACGGTCCTTGGCTTGTTAACGTAAACCTTTGACTTCAAATATCCCCACAAGAAGAAGTCAGGCGGCGTCAAATCGGGCGAACGCGGTGGCCAGTCCAAATCACCACTTTTCGACATCAAACGGCCCGGAAACAATTTCTTCAGAAAATCGATTGTTATGCGACTTGTGTGCGGTGGAGCGCCGTCTTGTTGAAACCAGAACTGCCTCATACGCTTTCGACGAATAATTGGCATCACAAAATTGGTCATCATGTCGCGATAACGCTCCTGGTTGATGGTAACAGCATGGCCATTTTCATTTTGGAAGAAAAACGGCGCAATGACCGTTTTCGCACTAACGCCGCAGTAAACTGTGACTTTTTCGTCATGAAGAGGCACTTCTTGAATCTCCTGAGGATTTTCAGTGGCGTAAATACGGCAATTTTGCTTATTTACGGTCCCATTCAATTTGAAATGGGCTTCATCGGACATGATAATTTTGTTTTCACAATTGACTTGTTCTGTTGAATGTAAATTTCAACTATTTCAGAGCGCTCGCGTGGCGTGTATTGTTCCATGGTAAAAATCTTGGACTGACGCTTCAAACGCGGTATGTCATTAAGCGATCTGACATCTCTGTCAAAAGTTATGGCGTTGCCAGATGGGTCCGTCGAATATGGACAACCCTGTATATGTTTTATTTTCATCTTATTAATGATTCAAAAGTCAAACTATTCTTCTATGTGCAAGCGAACCAAGGTTCGAACCAGAACCTTGGGTTCCGGGGTTCCAAGAACCGGTCCGCGAACCGAACCTTCGATTTTACAATGGGCTCGAACCCCCGGATCGAACCACATGGATAATTTTAAAGGTTTGCAGCCTTGATTTAAACATGTTAAAAGGAATAGTTTCAAAAATAATGTTAGCTTAAGCTGAATTTTCTTGGTTCGGTTGATTGACTGCTGGTGATCTGGATTTATCGTATTTGCTTTCATTAGTTTTCTTATTTAATTTGGGTTTGTAGTGGGTTATTTTTCTCCCTCTGTTGTTTCTTCGTAATTTTTTTTTGTTGGTTTGGGTTATTTCTCCTGTCTTTTTAAAATGATTGGTAGTTTCACTCTTTACTAAAGGTGCTTGTCTGTATATTGTGTCAATTTCAAATTGGTTTCTATTTTCATTCATTTTTCCGATTTCGTTGATTTTGTTGATTTGTGTATTATATTCCAGGGTTCGTAAAATGCTCAAATGATATTTTTCAGTCATGATAATTAACATCAATGAAAAAAATTTTTATTTTCACACGTGTAAATAACATTTTTTTTCACGAGAAAAAAATTATTTTTTTCATGAAACTAACACGAAGATTTTTTACACGCATGATTCTATCACGCGTGTGAGAAATTTTAGCAGCCTCGTGTAAAAAAAAATGAGAGCAAAATTTATTTCACAAAATTTCTCACACGGGTGTAAAAAATTTTTTGAAAATAATTTTCACTGCATTGGTGTTGGTGTGTATATGAGAGTCGGCTGTGTGTCGTATTCTCGTGTGCGGCTGCGGCTCGGTCAGGCACACTGAGCTGACAAACGGGGGTGGAAAATTTAAAGACGCGAGTACCTGTGCCTGAGGGCCATAAAAATTGCGATCGGCTGCGTTCTGACTAATCAATGAGCTGTCAGGAGCTGCATTTTGCTGTGGTCTATACTAATATCTATTTTTAGGCACAGTTTACGACTTTTTACTTTATCGGCAATGGAGTCGCGCGAAAGTGCCTGTCCCTTTTATATATGGGGTCATAAAAATTAGAGATCCGCTGTTTTTGCAATGACCTGTCAATCATCAATGGGCTGCGAATCAAAATAGGTACGAGCTTACCCTTTTAAAAAAGGGATAAATGCATTTGCCACAGGTGTGCCAGCTCGTTTACCAGCTCAGTGTGCCTGACCGAGCCGCAGCCGCACACGAGAATACGACACACAGCCGACTCTCATATACACACCAACACCAATGCAGTGAAAATTATTTTCAAAAAATTTTTTACACCCGTGTGAGAAATTTTGTGAAAAAAATTTTGCTCTCATTTTTTTTTACACGAGGCTGCTAAAATTTCTCACACGCGTGATAGAATCATGCGTGTAAAAAATCTTCGTGTTAGTTTCATGAAAAAAATAATTTTTTTCTCGTGAAAAAAAATGTTATTTACACGTGTGAAAATAAAAATTTTTTACACACTGTATTTTTTCTTTGTGTTAATTTTTCACGTGTTAAAAATAATGTGTGTTAATTTACGAACCCTGATATTCTGGTGTTCCAGCGTAAATGAATATATCTGCAGGTGTTCTTGCTGAGGTATTATGTTTAGTTTAAAATTTATTCAAAGGGCATAGCCGAATAAGCCTGGGAAAAGTGCCCCAGGAGATTTTTGAATATTTTGAATCAGGGATTGTAGCTATTATCTTGGAGGGTATGGACATCAAATTTCAAGTCAATAGGTCTATTGGTTGACGAGTTATTTGCAGAAATACTGAAACATGAATAATGAAATATCTGTTCGTATATCCCGTTTTATCATGCAAAGTTGCCTAAAAATTAATAAGATTTAACGTACTTATCCATTACAAAATTCATGAATTTGTACTCCCATTTCTTTGGTCCAAAAATCGTGGTCAAAGTTTTCAAAATTTAAAATGACCACTTTCCAGATTTGACAATTAAACGGAATTTTTACAGCTGATGTATCTTTAAACCATCTAAATAATACCAAAAACTCAGATTTTTTAGGTGGTGCAACAATGTCAAATATACAAAAAACATACGAATATATATATTTAGGTTGTTAATTTTTTTAGTCTTCATCGCTGTTTTCGTTTATAATGGTACATACACCAGTTGATTTAAATATATTGGTCAGCATCTCGGCAGACTTAATGATCCTTGACTTAAACCTTGCATTACTCAGGTAGAATATAACTGCAGCTATATGTGAGCAACAGCCAACTGTTCGCATGCCATTAGGGCAGGTGCAATAGTGACCCATTATTCAGTCAAGAGTTTGGCCATTAGGTGTATATTTGATGAAAATGTGATTTGATTTTTTAATAATGTGTCTTGAATTTATATGTATCCGCAGTAAGCTCCGACTTTCGTTGAAGTACTCCATATTTATGGTGTCATCTGTTTTTTGTAATTCCGCCAAATAACAAATCGATTGCGAAAACTGATATGATCCGCCAAAATATATTTTAAGCTCACTTTCGGAGAATTCAGGGAAGTCAAGTAGATCGGAACTGTTAATATTAGCGAATTTTCATTTTTTTCTAATCAGCCCTTTTTTTCCGCCTCATCCGCCAACAGATTACCAGCATTCATATTTTTCTTAAAATGTTCTAAGATTTGATCAGAAAGCTCACGATCACCAGTGAGTCGTTTCCCAAACCTGTTATTGAGATAGCACTCTATCTTGCAAAGGTCTTCCATTTTTGGCAGCATTTTATTGTCTACTTTCCCACCAAGAAGCTGGTATTTTTTTTTCAATATTCCATGCACAGCTTCACTGCCCACCTGATTTTGGTCACAATCCGGGATTTATTTGCTTCCAAGTTGGGCAGCTGATTTCTTTTTTCCCTCAGAGCTGGCATAAGAACTTCATAGCCTCTTCCTTCCAACTTAGCGACTGCATCTCTAAACCCGCGATCAACCACAACCTAAATATATATATTCGTATGTTTTTTGTATATTTGATTTTGTTGCACCACTTAAAAAAATCTGAGTTTTTGGTATTATTTAGATGGTTTAAAGATACATCAGCTGTAAAAATTCCGTGGTATTGTCAAATCTGGAAAGTTGTAATTTTAAATTTTGAAAACTTTGACCACGATTTTCGAACCATAGAAATGGGAGTACAAATTCATGCATTTAGTAATGGATAAGTACGTTAAATCTTATTAATTTTCAGTCAACGTTGCATGATAAAACGGGATATAGGACCAGATATTTCATTATTTATGTTTCAGTATTTCTGCATATAACTCGTCAACCAATAGACTTATTGACTTGAAATTTAATGTCCATACCCTCCAAGATAATAGCTACAATCCCTGATTCAAAATATTCAAAAATCTCCAGGGGCACTTCTCCCAGGCTTATTCGGCTATGCCCTTTATTTTTAAGATTATTAATATTGTCTGCTGGGTCAGTTTCGCTATTGATGATTCTTAATTTTTCTTAATTCTCATACTCCACTTTTACTTGTGATAATTATTATATTCACATCTTCTGATCTTAGCCAGATTTGAATAGCTATGCACATAAATGCTGAGTCTTTATTCTGCTTTTATTTCGTTGGGTTTACCCAAATCATTAAATATTTTGAGTAACGCTCGTTTGGCTTCTAACCTATCTCAATCTCTTAAAATCGGAAAATGTTTGCATTTCTACCAATTTTTTGTAAGTTCTCATTAATTTTGTCAAATTGTTTGGACTGATGATTTTTATGAAGTCATTTAGGAATGTTAAGAAATCAGTTTCGTTTTCGAAATATATTACACTAGTGGTATTCCTGAAAGTGATTTAGATTTGATTTAGATTTCGTCAATCAGCTGTTCACCGCTGCTCCATTCAAATTGTCTAGTGGGCCCAAAGTAAGCGAGGAAATTTGGGTCATACTAAAAGATTAATTAAAATCAGCTTTGCGGCTGATTTCGATTTGATTTCGATTTGGTGTGACCGTTCTTTCATGGCGCGCTTGGAGTTAGCTTAAAATCGGCTGTGTTGATATTATGAAGTATGTTACACCTTGTTGCTCTTAAAGTTTTAATAATTAAATGCATTTTTATTTAATGGATTTTAGAAAGCAATCGAGTCTCTTTGAAGCAAAGAAAGACCAGTGTCATTAGTGCTCCAGTTTTTATATCTTGTGCTTGAACTGATCGCGATTCCATATCTGCGCAATCTCTTAGTATGTCTTAAATAACAAATGCATTCACAATATCGTCCTGCCTCTTTTATTTATGATCCGCCAAATAGCATAGGTGACTCCAATTCACCATAATCAAATACGCAAATGATTGAATTTACCGTTGTTACATTGTGTACATAATAAAATATCGTATTCTGCCATGCAGCTTCTATTGAAGAAGCTAAGAAAAATAGTTTTCGCACTATAATAGACATGGTTTGCTTTCGCGCCTTCGTTTGATTTGGCGCCCATGGCCAATCTGCTGTACGGTCACATTGCCAGCTATTCACGAAATTTAAATCAAATCGGTGCACAAAAAAGAGGACTCCGTCCCCTGATTTAGATTTGCTTTAAAATAATCTAAGTCAAATCTAAATCGCTTTCAGGAATACCACTAGTATTTTTAGTGCATAGGTATTCTTGGATAAGGTTTTTGGCATGTTCATTCTTCATATCTTTGTAGATGATTTTATATTTTGTTTTGTGAAAGAATCTTGGATTTTGTTGCTCGTTTGATTCTCCTTTGATCAATTGGATCTGTCTGTTGTAGTAATTAATGGGTCTTTCTGTGATAGCAATGTATCTTTGGTTGTCTTCATGTGCGCTGTGCACTGTAGCTGCAATAATACTGGGTGTTTCCCCGAAGAAATTTTCTCGATTTGAACTCTTGAAAGAGCGTCTGCTACGTAGTTCAGTTTACCTTGGATATATTTGATGTGGTAGTCAAATTCGTTTTATTTGATCTTCCATCTTTGCAATTTTATGTATGGCTCTTTTAGGTTGTTAAGCCAAACCAAAGGTTTGTGGTCGGAAAGAATATGCAACTTTCTTCCATAGAGGATGATCTAAAATATTTCGTTCCCCAGACAATAGCGAGGAGTTTGTCTCTATTGCAGTGTAGCTAATTTCGAGCTCGTTCAAAGTTCTGCTGGCAAAGCGGTTTGTGATCTTGAGATAATACTGCACGTATGGCAATGTTACTAGCGTCTGTGGTTAGGGAAAAGGTTTTTCGAAGTTTGGGTTTGTCAGTATTGGGTATGACATGATGAGCATTTATATTTTTTCAAATGCTAAAACATAATCTGTTTCTTTAATATTGATTTTCGATCCTTTCTTTAATTTGAGTCCTAAAGGTTTTGCTATCTTGGCAAAGTTTGGGATAAAGTTGCGGTAGAAACCGCAGAGGCCTGAGAAAGATTTGACTTCCTTAGTAGTGGGTAAAATTCCTTTTTAACTTGTTAATTGTAAATTAATGCTTTTTAACGTGCTGTGCTGTTGTGTGATACCGTTATAATTCTCTTCAGTAAAATGTTCGTGGTGGTACATATGTATGTGTGGTTTGCTTCACAGTTCAATTTCAACTATAGCTTATGCCTAAAGTGGTGAAAAGCTTCACCCTTTTTGAGTCAGCATGTATAAGAGACAAGCTTAGGCGTCCACGCAGCTGCAGTTTCTAAATATAGAACTGGCGAAGGGGGTACAATAATAATCGCGAATCGAAGCAAGCAAACATATATTGGTGGCAGATAGCCTTTGATTTTATTGACAATTTAATAAGAACTTTTGAGAAAGTTTATTTGGGCAGCGATGCGCAGAGGTTCTGCTCCGAACATACACCCCCAGTTGGAAGATGCAGGCTTTCAACAGACCCATCCAAAAGGGGCAGAACTGCCAGCTTCGCTACTGCGCGTTTGAATTGACCCTTGGCGGTGCGAATGACTGCGACTCGAACTGCTCCATCTCTTCCAGAAATGACGCTCTCAACGCGTCCCAGTGGCCAGTGTAGCGGTGGCACGTTCTCTTCCTTGAGGAGAACAATAGCGCCTGGGCGAAGATTTGGAGCATTTGATCGCCACTTTCCCCTCTCCTACAGCAGCGACAGATATGCCATACTCCATTTCCGCCAGAAAATTAGCTTCATTTGGCAAAGACTCTGCCAATGACTGAGAGGGTTGATGCGGAGATGCGTCAAATCCGGCTCGCAAAATGCAGAAATTGCTGACCCATTGAGAAAATGATTAGGCGTCAGAACATCCAGGTCGTCAGGGCTTTCTGTAAGGGAGTAAAGTGGGCGAGAATTTAGCATCGATGATATTTCACAAGCAAGGGTTTGCAATTCAAGGGTAAGGGTAAAAATGTATGAGCCAACGATGCGATGGAGATGATATTTGGGTGCTTTAACAGCCGCCTCCCATAAACCCCCAAAATGTGGGGAGCGAGGAGGAATGAACTTCCAGTCTATCCCATTGGAAATGCAAAGGTTGGAGACGAAATCGTTGTGTGGGTCTCTCAGGAACAGATGCCTAAGTTCGGCCAGCTCGTTTTTGGCACCTACAAAGTTGGTGGCGTTGTCCGTCCAGATAGTGCGTAGTTTCGGCCTCAGGCTTATGAAACGCCTTAACGCGGCTAAAAAGGCATCGGTGGAGAGATCTCGTACAATTTCCAAGTGTGTTGCCTTTGTGGAGAAACAGACGAACACGGCCATGTAGCATTTAACAGGGGGTCTATTCCTCGTTTCCGCCTTGTAATAAAGCGGTCCGCAAAAATCAATGCCTGTGGTCTGGAACACCGGATTCGATCGCACGCGTTCTGCTGGCAGGCTTCCCATGATCTGCTCCATAAGGATGGGTTTGAAACGAAAGCATCGAACACACCTTCGAATAATGCCTCCGACATATTTACGCCCTCCAATGGGCCAAAATCGCTGCCTCAAAATTGCAATCAAGCCCTGGGCCCCAGCATGCAAAATCTTCTCATGATAGAAAGTTATGATGGCATTGGTTACGGGATGTCCTTTAGGTACCAAGATGGGATGCTTGTCCTCGTAGTCCAATTGAGAATTTTGCAGCCGACCGCCAACACGAATAAGCCCAGATGCGTCAATAAAGGGATTGAGCGAAGCCAGATCACTCTTTGTTGGCAGAAGCTTATTGTTGCTCAACGACTTATACTCCCCAGCAAAATGCACACGTTGTATGGCGCTGACGTGCAAGTAGGTTCCATTTTTGATGTTTTCAACGCTGAGAGGCCCGTTCGATCGTGGTCTAATCTTGAAATGGAGCGAGTAAAATCTGAAAATGTATGCAAAAACTCGCTGGAGCCTTCCAAACGAATTTTGATACATAGTACCGTATGAAATGTCATGTTGTTCGGCAACAATCAGAGCAGTATGACGGCGCTCAGGTAATTCCATGGGTGGCTGGACGTCTACTGGCCATTCAGAGCAGTCTCGCAAAAGAAAAGGTGGACCAAAATTCCAAAGGGCAGAGTCCTTGAGCTCCATAGGTGTACCGGATACGATGTCTGCTGGGTTCAATTTGGTAGGCACGTGATGCCATGTCATTCCAAATGTTAGCTCCTGAATTTGCGATACTCTGTTGGAGACGAAAATATTGTAATTTGATGGCGAATCTCGAATCCAAGCAAGAGCAATCGTTGAATCCGACCAACAGTGAACGGAACACGAAATTTGAACGGTTTTGAGAGCGTTAGAAACAAGCTCGGCCAAAAGTAGTGCAGCAGAGAGTTCCAATTTAGGGATGGTCATGACTTTAAGAGGTGCAACCCTTGACTTGGAGCAGAGAAGGTGGCTCAAAACGACTCCATTAGTCTCTGAGCGCATATAAATACAAGCCCCATAAGCTGCCATGATTGCGTCACAAAATGCGTGCATCTCCAAATAAGCATCAGGTTGCAAGACATACCGCGGAAACTGAAACCGGCTGACCATAGAAAGCTGAGATGTCAGCTCTCACCACATGGTGTGCAGGACCTGTGGAAGACTTTCATCCCAGCTGAGCACCTCTTTCCACAACGACTGCATACAAATTTTCACTTTTGATATGAGACCTAGCGGATCATAAAGTTTGGCGATCAAAGATAGAACAGTGCGCTTAGAAATGGATCCTTCGGCTATAACTGGAGAAAACTTGAAGAGGAGATGATCCGAACTGGGATCCCATACTAGTCCCAGGGCCTTCCCTACGTCAGTTCCATCATCAAACTTGAGCAGCTTTTCTCGATCTGCCTCCGACTCGCCTTCTAGAGCTGCTGGCTCATTCGAACACCATTTTCGAATAGGAAATTTTCCCCTTAACAGAAGCTCCTTTACTTGATGACGAATTTCGGCAACCTCTTCTATGGTATCTCCTCCAGAAATGAGATCATCCACATAAAAGTCGCGGTGGACTATTTTTGCACCAAGTGGAAAAGAAGTTTCTTCGTCAATGGCTAACTGGTGCATGGCACGAATTGCCAAAAATGCTGCGGGCTTGGTTCCGTAAGTGACGGTATCCAATTTGTACACTTCAATTTCTTCGTATGGGTCACTAAGCCATAAAATACATTGCATGTACTCGTCTGGATGAGTAATGAGTACACACCGGTACATTTTGCATATGTCGCCACATAACGCAATTTTGAAGAACCGAAACCGAAGAAGTGTATTGAATATTTTGGGCTGTATAGTCGGGCCAGCCATCAATAAATCATTCAGGGAAGCCCCAGATGTGGTTTTGGCAGAGCCATCAAAAACCACTCGCACCTTTGTAGACGAACTGTCCAGTTTAAAAACACAGTGATGAGGAAGGAAGAACTGTGATGTATTTGGCTGTTTTAAAGCCCGAGACATATGGCCTAAATCCAAATACTCCTGGAGGAAGGCTGCGTACTGGATCTTTAATTGGGGGTGCTTGGCCAACTTCCTTTCCAAATTTGAGAATCTGCGCAAAGCTCGCTGATTTGAGTCTCCAAATTCTTCAAAGTTGGACTTGACTGGCAGACGCACAGAATATTGACCGGAATCAAGTCGAGTAAAATTATCCAAAAAATGCTGCTCACTACGAGCGTCTTCATCAGAGATTGTTGGAGAAGAGGAATAATCGGTTTCAATTTCTCAAAAACGTTTGACTAAATCGGTCAAATTGTGATCATTGGAAGTAGAATTGGTTGGTTGAAGAAATGCTGCAAGAGCCGAACGTTTAGCCTGAGCATTTGAAACGCCACCAGAGATTATCCAACCAAGCTTGGTTTTCTGAAGCATTGGCAAATGACTCGCCAGTCGAATTTGGCCTACACACATCAAATCAAAAAATAGCTCCGCACCCAAAAGCAAATCTATTCGACGAGGTTCGAAAAACTGCGGATCAGCAAGCTGTACATTTTTTGGGATATTCCATCCCTTGGCGTCTAAGCTATAGTGTGGCTGCAAATCTGTAATGGTTTGGGTGACAACCGCCGAAAAGGAAGCACGATAGCTTACATCTTGAGATTGCGCGAGAGAAGATTGATTGAGAGAAGATGACCCAATCCCAGAAATTTTAATATGCGAAGGTCGATGTTTCAGCTGAAGTTGATTGGCGAGTCTACTTGTGACGAAATTCAGCTGTGAGGCGGAGTCCAAAATTGCCCGACAGGGTATGAGCTCCCCAGACCGGCATTTTACGTATACGAGGGCGGTGGCTAGTAGCACATAGTCGCTTGGCAAGGACTTCGAGACTGCAAGGGGAGGGTATGAAGATACGCTTGAGACCAAGGTAGATGAGGTTGACGATTGGTTAGCTGTCTCAGAGGGCGATGGTGAAGCGTTATATGAAGAGGGATTTGATGGCATGTGCAACAGAGAATGGTGTTTGGCCTGTCAGTGCCTGCAAGCCCCAGATTTGCACTGCTGCAGAGCATGCCTTTTTTGCAGGCAATTTAAGCACAAGTGCCTTTTCTTGGCTTCCTTATATCGAGAGTTGGGTGAAAGATTCAGAAATTGCTGACATTTCGAGATGTAATGATCAGATGAGTGACATATGTTGCATGTTGACTGAGTATGAGCGTTAGTGGATGCGATGAGAATGTTTGTTTTAGGTTTCGATAAGCTTTTTCCCACCTGTTGGCTAGATGTTTGGGTTACCATAGCCGATTCCAGATTCTCCATCATCCGGCATCTTTTCTCCAGAAACGAAGCCATACTGATCCACGTAGGTAGCATTGCGGTTGGCAGACTCTCCTCCCATTTCTCCTGCGTACGCTGATCCAACTTGCGGCTCACGATGTAGATCAGAAAACCATCAGAAGTTTCCTGAGGAGTAGCCAATGTCTGAAGAGCCCGTAGGTGAACATTAAGCTTGTCGCTTAGCTCCAGCAAACTGCTCGCCTTGATGTGTGCCTGAAAATGCATAAGTTTATTAACAAATCGACTTTTTAATAAACTTAGAGCCCTGTCGTAATTTTCTTCGGTTAGCTCAAGGGATCGAATTGTGTCCAACGCTGCACCATCTAAACTCCCACGCAGGAGTTGAAACTTCTCGATTTTGGATATGCGATCGTCCTTATCTACAATGGTCGAGAACATCGAGTAGAAGTCCGGCCAATCCGTATAATTTCCACCAAATCGCGGAAGTTGAAGATCTGGCAGCCGTGGTCTGCTCATGGAGCATCCGAATGATGAACCATTTTCATCAACAAAATGACGAACCGTTGTTGAATGAGCATTTGATGAAGTGCGTGCAGCCATTAGCTCACGAGAAAGGCGCGACTTTACCCTCACATACAGTTTTCCAAAATCTTCCCTCATATCTGCAGTCAACTCCAACAAATCAAGCCTTTCCAGGCTGGATTGAGCGGCATCAAATTCGCTGTCCATTCTAACCGCACTTGCAGCTCAGCTTCATCGAGGTCAGAAATTTCTTCCGAATTTACAAACGCGTGTAATGCATTTAGCTGACGTACGACCGATCCAGCCTTAGCCTTATAAAAGTCAAGGTCACTAGGCACTCCAGACTGGCCACTCTTAGCACCTTCACCTATTCCAGTTGTCATTTTGAAAAATTACTTTACGAGACCCGAGTTAAAAGAACCACCTTGTATGTGAGAATGACAGACGCGCCGAAAATCAAAGGTCTTTGCACTGTTCACTTTTAACTGCACAGCCGCTTATAAATGTTTCAAAGCATAAGCAATGATCGCGAAACACAAAAACGTTTCTATGCCTGTTGCTAGGCGCGCTTTTGCTTTGTATGTTTGTATGTATATGCGAGTATTTATGTGTGTATGTTCACTGCACTGAACGCCAAAATTGTTTGTACCGCACCGAGAGCAGTTGAACCGCCGAAAAACTGCTATGTATATGTATGTGTGTGTATCGACACACGAACCAACGAAAATGTCTGCACGATATGTGCAAAGCGAGAATGATTGTACAGCGATATGTACAAACTGTATGTATTGCGAGTATTTATGTGTGTATGTTCACTGCACTGAACGCCAAAATTGTTTGTACCGCACCGAGAGCAGTTGAACCGCCGAAAAACTGCTATGTATATGTATGTGTGTGTATCGACACACGAACCAACGAAAATGTCTGCACGATATGTGCAAAGCGAGAATGATTGTACAGCGATATGTACAAACTGTATGTATTGCGAGTATTTATGTGTGTATGTTCACTGCACTGAACGCCAAAATTGTTTGTACCGCACCGAGAGCAGTTGAACCGCCGAAAAACTGCTATGTATATGTATGTGTGTGTATCGACACACGAACCAACGAAAATGTCTGCACGATATGTGCAAAGCGAGAATGATTGTACAGCGATATGTACAAACTATATCAAGAACTATAAGTGTCTATATATATAGCTGACTTGCAACGATCACGTCGGGGTCCCCAAATTTTATGTGGATATACTGGTTTGCATCCCCAATTGGCCAAGTTAAAAACAACGAAATTAAGTTAACACGGCGCGCAAATAAAATTGAGTTTTATTTAATTCAGTTCTCAAATGCAAGTGAGGCTCGCCAGCTCACCACAAATTATATGTGTGCCAAATAAGCTCTGCTGCGACTGCGCTTAGGCTAAGCATGTATAAGAGACAAGCTTAGGCGTCCACGCAGCTGCAGTTTCTAAATATAGAACTGGCGAGGGGGGTACAATAATAATCGCGAATCGAAGCAAGCAAACATATATTGGTGGCAGATAGCCTTTGATTTTATTGACAAATTAATAAGAACTTTTGAGAAAGTTTATTTGGGCAGCGATGCGCAGAGGCTCTGCTCCGAACACATTGCTTTTTTCTTTGGTGTACCTCAAAATTTTTTTAATTTGATAGGTGTACCTTGAACACAAAAAGTTTGCGGAACACTGTTCTAAGCGATATTCGTTACTTTCATGTAACTCATTGTTAATTGCGAGCACCGCGTGTTCATTCAGTTTGTAATGGAGCGAGGCATTTATATGCGGTCTCGTCCGATATATCTTTTACTTCTTCATGTTTATATTTCATGGAGAATGGAAGGTTGTTTATTAGTACTGTTTTAGTGCCATGATCGATTATTGCTTTAGTATCTTCAAAGGATTCTAGGCCGAGTAAGATGTCATAATTATTAGAAAAATTATGCAAGTAAAATGTTTGATGTGTAGGGCAAAGTTGGATGGGTTTTAAGAATATACTTCGTTTTAGTTTTACTACACCATTTAAAGTGTGTACTTCAAGTTGCTTATTTTTGATTGGAAAATTTAAATGATTTTTGTCATTAAGTTAATAGATGAACCTGTATCTATTACACATTTTAAGATTTTATTGTTAAAAATGTAGTTTATGTATGGGTTTGTTCCTCTTCCTCTTCTTCTTCCGTTTCCGAGGCTACTTGATGAAAATTTTCGAAAAAGTCCTTTTTTTGATGGCCACTTCCGCATTCGCGTTGCCTTTTTACAGGTGGGCTAGGGGCAGTAGAATAATTTTGTTGACAATAAGAAGGATTCTGGGCTCTACCTTGGCTTAGTTTTTGTTTAAATTCTTGATGCATTTGCTGATTAGGTTCAGCACTATTCTGATTTTGATTCTCATTTTGAATCTGATTATTATTAGTCTGATTTTGATTGTAATTTTGAGAATAAATTCCCTTATTTCCACGTTTGTCACTATTTTTCTTGTGGTTGTAACTTTTTGAGGTTGATGGACCATTGAATTGGTCAAGAGGCAGCTTGGAGAAACAACTCATAAAAACAACTCAGGTTATATGTATGGATGCATTGCCTGTACCTAGGCCAGTGGCGGCCTCATCAATGAATTTACCACGAATTGCGTTGCCTACCTTTGATGGTAAATATGCATAGTATAAAAATGTAATATCATCATCGTAAAATTATCCAAAGGCCCTTCAACGTTTATCGAAGCGCTATGACCAAAAAACTCGGGTATTTTTGGATAATATCAATTCGTTGGTTCAGCTGGACAGTGTCAACAAGTCCAATAGCCAGCAGCTTTGGAGCCTTATTGATAACGCCTCAGCGCTGTACAACTCCCTAAAATCTCTTGGGGATGAGGCGCAGATTGCGCAAGCCATGCTCATATTTATTGTTATGGAGAAGGTTGATCAAGGGACAAAGCGCAAGTGAAACGAGTCTTTGGATTTTGCTGATTTGAAAACATGGAACTTGTGTGAACAGGTTGTGGAGAGATATTGTCTATACTTGGAGTCATTTGTGCTGATAGAAGCCCATGCGAATCGTTTACCAGCTCCTAGTTAACCACGAAATCAGTCAGTTCAACGGCAGGGGCGATAGCCCCATCTTGCCTGTGTGGTGTTTAATTGTACAAGCCAAGTTTGTGTTCTTAGTTCTAGTATGGTTCGTTGTCTTCAGCTAAAGAAAATGCCTGTGGATCAACGTTAAGACGCTGCGAAATTCCATTCACTTTGCCTAAATTGTTTTGGAAAGGGTCATCAAGCTTCAAGGTGCTACACAGAAATGTCGCGTATGTGCTCGCCCGCATCACACTTAGTTACACCGGTGCTCAACCAAGGTCAGCATCTGTTCCACCAGCGCCCTCAGCGGCACAGTCTCAATTGTATGTGGCAGCTCCATCAAAAGTTACGTTTACCAAGACTTAAGCAAAGAATGAAGATTTGCAGCATTAGTGACTCCCACAGACACATAAAGTATGGCGCATCTACCACGATAATGTCTCGGCTCACACATTGCTTACCAACGCGACACAGATATGGATACGTCTTCATGGTATTTGCCTCAGAATGCACCACTAGCTGATGAGCAATTTTACAAAACACGTAGAATTGATTTATTGATTGGCGCTGAAACCTTCATTGAAATTCTTTTAGTTGGACAAATAAAGTAAGGGACTGGTCTGCCCAAGCTGCAGAAAACGCTACTGGGATGGATTGTCTCAGGACAATATGAGTGCCCAAACCGAACTATATCTATATTTATATCAAGTATGGCGTATAGAAGATGTCGGTACGCCAGTAGAAAAACTTACACCAGAACATCGGCAGTGCGAGCAAGTCTTTACTCAAACTGTTAAACGTCAACCAGATGGACGAGTCGTAGTAACACTACCTTTTAAAGACGATCCAAGCTATCTAGGCCGTTCCTTTCAGACGGCTAAGCGAAGATTTGAGGCGTTAGAGAAACGATTGAATCGCACACCGAAAGTCAAGGCAATCTACATGGAATTTATGAATATAAATATTTTAATATTCCTCACCATTGTGTGTTCAAGATGAGCAGCACATCAACCAAATTGAGGGTAGTGTTTGACGCTTCCAGTCAAACTTCGACGCAAAGATCATTCAATGGCTTATTGTTGGTGGGTCCAACCATCCACACTGAATAATATATTCTGCTCCTTCGATTCCGGATGCAGTAGTAAGTAAGTAAGTATATTTTTTATTTTTTTTTAGAAATTAAAGGATATTTCATCATTTAAGTAGCTTTACAAAATTATTTTCAAAGTATGAACAAAAACAAATACATATATTCAGCCGCTAAACAAGTTAATTTAGTATTCAGCTTGGTTTCTGACAAACCGTCTGTTGAATTGTACCCAAAATTAAGTAGGCTATCTTAAATTGTATGTAAGTGACGGTGATCTCCTAAAAGTCACCGTTTATAATTCTCCACCGATATTTTGTACCCTCTTCAATAAATGCTGCCAGTGCAGCCCAACTCTCTCCATTGAGGATTCCTTTAGCCTCCTCTGCTGATAAGGTGCTTTTATTGAAGTGAAGAATCCGAAGCTCGGCTAATATCGGAAAAATTGACAAGAAGTGTTGTATGTCCTCTACATTCCTGTGGACCATCTTGCCTGTGTGGTGTTGCATTTAGGCTTAGCGTTTCGCACCTGGCCCTAGAAATTTATTCTGAAAATGCCCAAATCATCGTTGAAGTAATTGTTGCGCCCTAGATTATATGAAAGTGATTTGTAAGTCAGCAGTACGTCGCTTGCTATGGCCTGGTCTATGAACCTTTCCCTTTCCACTTCGCAGAGTTTCCTGATGATTACTGCGTGGAAGTGCTGCCAATGCGAGGGGTTCTCCAATTTTACGACGTGTACCTCTAATTGCGCTCATTTGCTAATTCTTTTCATGTAGAGAAGAATCCGGTCTCCCCTATAATCAATGGTTTTGCTATGAGCTTTGGGATCCTTGTCTCGGGCATATTCATTACCTTTGAAACATAGTCAAAGTGTTGTTGAAGCGTATAGCTGTAAAGCGAAAACAGCCCAGTCTCAATGTATATAGCATAGTTGGATGTGTTGATGCGAAGTTTGAAGATCTTAACCCATTTTCTGCCGCGGTGCACGAAGTTTTTTTCTTAGAGGTGAAAGTTACTATTGTCAAAAAAATTCTACCTATGTTAGTTTCGCCAGGTGAGACTGTTCGACTAGAACCACGGCGATAGGACACCATTCAGATAGCATGTATAAGTTCAGTTTTAACACTCAAATGCAGTGCACAAACATATGAGTTTTCTTGTTTAAGTTTATTTTTGGTAGTCTACTCTTAATTATTCATTTAATTTTATTATATGGTGTATCTTATTCCCACTTGTGGTAGGCGGAGAAGCAGGTATCCAGGTGCAAGTGCACCTGACATTTTTCACACATCCGTTGTGTAGGCTTAGGGCAGATTTTACATCGCTTGACTTTATTCTCAGGCTGTCTGACAATATTGTGATGACCAGAAACACGACGAAGTGAGCGAACTGTGAAAGTCTAGTCTTGATAGGTTTCGTCTTCTTCAAATGACACATTTTCCTTCTTAGGTCAACAATAAATCTTTCGCCAACTCCATTCGAAATTTTAATTGAGAGAGTTTAGGCCGATTCAGGGTCTGGGCTGGGAGGTTCAGTGTTCCGGCTAGGCGCTGATCTTTTCGACCCAACTTGTTTGTGTGAGTACTTCCGTTTGCCAGATGATGTTGAAGGATTATCATCTTCATCATCACTGTTTTCATTGTTGTGACTAGGAGCTGCAAGCCGAGTGGACTGCCGAACGCATTGCCCAATATCAAACACATTTGGGTGAGATGTTAGAGAAATTTTTTTCTAAATAGCCAATTTTGCTGTTCGAATAGTCGAACAGCGGCAGAAAATGTGTTAATAAAAAGGTTAAAAGGCGCTCAATGTCAGGATACCGTGAGAAACCCCAAATCTCCGCTGCATAGCTCTGTATAAACCGCACTGCAGCAAGATAGAGAGCGTACTTGGTACTAGGCTTTACGTTTTCTCTACACAACAAAGCTTTCCATGAACAGATGATAGCTATTTTTGACTTTTTCAGTTTCTGTATAAACCGCACTGCCGCAAGAAAGAGAGTGTACTTGGTACTAGGCTTTACGTTTTCTCTACACAACAAAGCTTTCTATGAACAGTTGATAGCTATTTTTGACTCTTTCAGTTTCTCCTTGACATGTTCATTAAAAGACATGATTGCTGTTAAAAGAACTCCTAGGTACTTGTATCTTCTGACTGTCTCTAGTGTAACGCCCTCCATGTTCCAGTTTTAATTTTTGCCAGAGACCACTACCTGCCCTGATGACTATTATCTTCGATTTCTCCGTATTTATTTGCAGACTCCAATTCTAGCAGTACTCGGTGACTTTGTTTATCATTTGCTGAAGTATATGCGGGCTGTCGGCCAAAATACACATGTCGTCGGCATTAGCGTCTTAATAGTGTGCCCTGCTATTTTCACACCTCCAGGCAGGTTTTCCGTGATATCGTCAACATATAATGAGAATAATAATGGGCTCAGTAAGCAGCCCTGCCTTACTCCGGTGTCTGTTTCAAACCAATCTGACATTTTAGAACCATCCCACACTGCGGCACTATTGTCTGCGTATAGATTTTGTAAAGCCCTCAAAATTTTGGTGGATAGGCCTAGGTTGCCAAGCTTGGAGAAAAGACTTCTCCGGTTCACCGTATCGAATGCAGCCTTGAAATCGATAAAGAACACATACATCTTTCTTCCTTCCTGCAAGTATGCATTCGCTATGGCAGTCAGTGCGAAAATGCTGTCTATAGTTTTTTCCGAAAATCAAACTGGCATTCCAAGCTTTTATACGACTAAGGAGTACTCCTGCAAATATTTTCATTACTACATTTAAACGCGATATGCCTCTGTAGTTGTTGGCCAGGGTAGGATCTCCTTTTTTAAATATGGGGATGACAATGCTTCTTTTGAAGAAAGATGGAAACGAACCTTTAGAGAAAGATCGTAATAGGCCGTCATTTGCAGTTCAATAAGAGCTGCGGCATATGGTCCTAGTAAATTTGGTCCTCTACGCGAATTTCTACCTAGGTATTATGCCAGGCACCTTGAATTATACAATAATCTATTGTTGAGCTAGCGTTTCCCAGCACAAGAGTAAATTTGCCATCTGAATCACCACATGCTCTGCCATTTAGAATTGTTAGCTGGAGCGACTCGCACATTTTAATTAATTTTCTGCAATTTCCATCTAGAAATCCATCTTTGGCATTTCGCTTTATACTTGCAGAGATGGTCGTCTCATCATCGCGTAATGACCTGTTTCGTTCCGATGCGAGCATTACAGTCACCGACTATCATTATATTTTCGCAACCCGATATCATGCAAAAGTCGTAAACAGCCTCGAAGTCCCGATCGCATCTGTTACAGTTAATATAGACAGGCAGAATATATAAGTTCTCGTGAGCCAAGCTGTAGGACGCACACCTCAGCCTTTTTAATGAATTTAAAGTAGTTAGTACGGAAGAGCTCCTTTTTGATTCCAAACAAACAGCCTCCGCTGGCACGACCACGTCTTGCAGTTCTCGTCACTGGTATCCATTTTAGCACGTAGTTTGAAAAGTAGTTCCGTAAGTCGCTTCATTCTTGTCGATAAATGTTTCAAAAAGCAAAAATATATCGTGATCAAGGCTGCAAACCGGTCCGGAACCGAACCCCTGAGAACCGGTTCGGTTCAGCTTTTTTGGGGTTCGCGAACCGAACCATGAACCAGTCACCTTACATTTTCGACTCCTCGAACCTGAACCCGCACCGGACCACTTTTTCGAAAAATGAGGTTCGGTTCACCAATTTAATATGCTTAATGAGAGTTTTCTAAAAGTTGAGAAAAGAAGTTGATGAAAGCAATAAACAAATATAAAATTTAATATCCGTGAATAATGTTATAGATTCCTTTGAAAATTGTCCAATATTACTAGCTGTACCAGCAACTCAGGTATCAGTTGAACGAGCATTTTCAATACTAAAGTTTGTTCTTTCTGATTTAAGAGCTAGTATAGATGACTAAGAAATGACCATTATGATTAAGCATGTTGATAGAGGGTATATATAATATGTTTCATTTTCAATGTATTAATAAATAAAAAGTCAAACTATTCTTTTATGTGCAAGCGAACCAAGGTTCGAACCAGAACCTTGGGTTCAGAGGTTCCAAGAACCGGTCCGCGAACCGAACCTTGGATTTTACAATGGGTTCGAACCCCCGGACCGAACCTCATGGATTATTTTAAAGGTTTTCAGCCTTGATCGTGATCGGTGACAAATTTAAAAAAATGCTTATTTGCTAATCCACCTAAATTATAGGCTGATATTTTAAACCTTTGATTACAATGTTGTGATTGTCTTATAGGTTGGGTTAGGTTGCGATGGCTGAGAGCGACAAGTCGCCCTCCCACTTAGTCCTCTTTAGGCTCATTGCGATGCCATGTTTTTTACCTGTTAACCCATTTTTTTTGTTAATGAGGGGGGTCCTCGTTACTGAACCATTGTGTGGACAGAATAAATTTTAGTAGAGCTGGAATCTCTATCTCGGATGTCTCCGATAGGTTAAGTAGGAGAGGTTGACCTAGTGTCCTAAGTCTCCTTCTACCCAGGGCGGGGCAATGGCAAAGGAGGTGTTGTACTGCTTCTTCCTACCAACTTCTGCAGAAATCATGGTGAGTGACTCCTAGGCGTGCAGCGTGTCTGCGGATAAGACAGTGACCCGTTAGGGTTCCCACCAGAAGCGAAATGTATTCCCTTCTGTGGCGTTAAAGCGTGGTGGTACGCTTTAGGTTTAGTGTTGGCCAGCAAACTAGTGCTCCGTAGAGTAGTATTGGGTGGACCACAGCTGTGTAAAGTCAGTGTACTATGGAAGGGGAAAAGCCCCATTTGGGGCCTATGGCCTTTTTGCACGAGAAAAGGGCAATGGTTGCCTTTTTAATGCGCTCGTTCATGTTTTCATTCCAGAGTAGTTTCCTATCCAGGATGACTCCCAAGTATTTGGCATTGTCTCCAAAATTTAAGGCTTACTCCATTGATTTTTGGGGGGATAAGATCAGGAATGTTGTACCTTCTGGTAAAAAGCACTAGTTCCGTCTTCGCTGGGTTTACTCCCAAACCACAAGATACTGTCCACTGAGCAAGTGCAGTCAGTGCGTTCTGCTTGAGGTCACACAGGGTCTGTGGAAATAGTCCACATTTGAACCACCACTACGTGTCCCTTCGCCTCCATGAGCCGCTTCAGTCGGCTAACTGCTACAACCCATAGAAGCGGAGAGAGAACGCATCCTTGCGGAGTGTCTCTATTAACATATCTACGAGCAGATGCGCCGCCAAGCTCGGAATACACCGATCTGCTGGTTAGCAATTGGTCGACGAATCTTACCAGCGGTACATCCACTCCCACATATGTTAAGGCTGAGGTGATGGCTTTAGGTTGGACGTTATTAAAGGCACCCTCAATGTCGAGAAATGCTACTAGAGAATAATATTTTACTTCAAGAGATCTTTCAATCTTTGAGATCAGAGAGTGCAGGGCGGTTTCGGTGGACCTACCATTACTATAAGCATGTTGTGTGCGTGCTAGATGAGAGGGACTAATAGTTTGCCTAAGGTGTGCGTTTATAAGTCTCTTAAGAGTTTTAAGTAGAAATGAGGATAGGCTGATTGGACTTTAATCGTTTGGTTTCATATGTGAAGCTTTGCCAGCCTTCGGTATGAATACCACTTTAGTTTCTTTCCATCTGGTACGAATATGGTAGATTTTGAGACAGCTTACATGGATTGTGTAAAGCCAGGTCATTGTGTACCCAATGATGTGTAGTAGTTGGGCTGGAAATATGATATCTTAAGACCAGGGATTACAAAAAATTCAATTGGTTTTGTCAGGCCACGATTCGCAATTTCCGATAAAAGTTTTCCTACTACAGAGCTCTCCGAGTTGTTTGCGGTTTTGATAACGCCAGAGCACTTTTTAAGCTTTGGGCTTTGGAGAAGTTCCGCCGCGGCTTGATTGCCTACGCAACTGACTGTTGCACCGGAATCTAGAAGAGCAATATATTCTTTATTTTCCTAGAGTCAGTTCTGTATAGAGCCGATTGTCTGAGTTCAGGAATCGGGCAGAAACTTGTCTTTTCCGAGTAGGATTAAGCCTTTTTCCAAAAAGTTCTGAGCCGCAATGTTGATCGTTTGGGCTTGATATTGAAGCTGATGCTGTTCACATCACCGAAAATGCGTTCTCGTGCGGCTGTGTACTTGGCCAGTCTTACATGAAAGGGTAAAAATTGGTTTGCACTCTTGCCAGATTGAGTTGAGTGGAGTGCTGGTTGGTGGTTCAGATCTGGGAGCTGGCTAGCCTCAGTCTGACAACCACAATCTAGCTTTATTGTTTTGGATGCGGCAGAACCGAGCGGCACTGCGCATCCCGAACCCGGTTTTCCGAAGGGTTGCAGACTAGACATTTCGGCTTAAATGTGTTCTTGGCTCCGCAGCCGTAACAGAAAACGGTACGTTGGTCTAAGCAGTCATCGAATCGATGTCCTGGCTTGTCACAATTCCAACACACTAAAGGCTTGCGTTGTATAGCGGAAACTGCAAACTGGAAAGTCTTCGAACGATTCCTGTTCACCTTGGCGTCGAATCGATCATTTCCCAAACGTCCATATCATCATCAATATCCTCGAACTTTTTTCTGAATTCTTCGCAAAATGCTGACCAGGTAAATCGAGGATTAGAACGGTGGTACCGCCAAAACCATTCATTTGCTTTTCCCGCAAAGAGTAGGTGTAAATGGTCACAAAGCAAATGATAAATACCATTTAAATTTGTTCGGCAAGATAACGTTCTCTATACAGGAAATATTGTGCCTGCATGCCGTCCCTGCCTCCATAAAACCTTATTCGCCAGCTTTGAATTATGCTGGAATCTTTTTCAATGAGAATGGACGAGAATGACTTCGATCCATTCGAAAGATTTGCAACACTGTGACTGCCATGTACCGAAGGCAAATTTACTAAATCATTTTGGGGTCGGGGAGGAGTCCTTTCAGTATTCTGTGATACATTTTGTTCTGGGCAGAGCCGCTAATTGATCCCGTATTG
Organism: Lordiphosa andalusiaca; assembly: GCA_035044965.1. Classification (NCBI taxonomy): domain Eukaryota; kingdom Metazoa; phylum Arthropoda; class Insecta; order Diptera; family Drosophilidae; genus Lordiphosa; species Lordiphosa andalusiaca. Next base: position 141,426 of record JAWNNM010003374.1, read on the forward strand.
ATTTCTTATTGGTTGATGCCACACTAGCGCTTAAGCTTTGCATTAGTTGTATCTGACTTTAGTGTATTGCAGTCTGAACAAGATTTGCTACCTCAAGACGATCTATTGTCCTGGGATCTCCAGCTTGAGAATTTTCAAGAGGTGGGTTTCCTCTATGGAGACTCATGGATCGAGTCTGTATCCCTCTCAGAGGAGTTTGTCCTCTACCTCTTTCCTTTCTAATTCCGCCACGTCTTTGGGGAACTACCTCAATTGGCCTGGTTCAGATTGATTTGCAATGCTACCAGTGGCTTCTTGTAATTCTACTGCTATACTGTTATTTAAATAACTTAGTTGGCTCTTGATACAAATATGTTTGCAAACTGGGCAACAACCTGCGGATTCGAGACACTCCACTATACAGCGGTTGTGGAATCGGTACTCGCAAGGTGCAACTGGGTCTGCTTCTTGTAAGGCCTGAACTATATTTACTGTACTGCACAGCCATTTCAACGGATATCTGTCTTAAACAAAGAACAAAAAAATCATAAATATGGATCCGTCTCCTTCCAAAATGACAAATACCAATCTTATCTATAAAAATATTGTCTGCCGAATGTAATGCTGTTAACTAATGATTACTATTGCCGATTTGCTGCTGACTTGAGCATCTATGTTGGTTAGTCCGCCAAAGTGTCTTCAACAGTCTGAAATTCCAGTCATAATTACTCAAATTAAGTGCAAATTTGGATTTTGAACTTATAAAACTTCATCGTAAGTGATTTCAGAGAATAGACTTGCTCTGGTCGACCAATTCGAAACCACCGAATTGCAATCGCTTTCCAAGAGACGATATTCCAGACTCGTAAACACCGCGTTGTCGAATTATAATTTAATAAGAACCAACATGAAAAATTTAATAAAATACAAATAAGAGCATTTCATAGCGAAGCTAAACAAAGCATGTCAAAGACTTGCATCGATACACACTTAGTGTATCTGTATGCCTATCTGTTTCCTGTGGTCTTGCCCCACGTTTTAGGCGCCAATTGTGTAGCGTGTGGGTAGTAGTTGTTTCGCTAGTCGAACGACCTGCTGACCTTACTATCTGCTTGCTTCCGCGCATTCGACCTGGCTATGGAGGACTTGGAGTGTGCACTTATAGCTCTGCTCCTGCTCGGCTCGTCGGATGTGGTGGGGTTCTTCCTCATCCTACCATAGCAGACACACCACGACAATACTAAGTGCACTTTCGATATATATTTTACTTTACTAGAAGATGGATCGAATTGACATGAAAATAATAACCTAACTTTAACTAAGATAGAAGACTCGGGCTGCCAAATAAACTAAATCAAGATAGATTGGGCTTGGGGTATTAGCTGGAATGTTACCCCTATCTCTACCCTCCCTACTATGACAACACCCACAGACGTTAGTTTGAGCTGGTATTGGCACTTTGTTCGGCGACGGATCCATTAAGAAAACCTTAAACTTTCATTTCGCAACAATTGCAGCACATAGTTTTATTCTTAGCTTCTAATCTTTCATTTCGCAACAATTGCAGCACATAGTTTTATTCTTAGCTTCTAATTTCATATCAAGTATTCATATCTATTTAATTCATTTTTCTTTTCATTCACTGCTTTGTTTTTTGTTTTTTTCTAAGATTAGGCTTAGATTATACTTAAGTATAACAAAAGAAATATAATATATAAAAATAAAAGGGATATTCTTAAGGTAAAGGGGTCGAAAGCAAAGTTTTAAATATTAGGGCAACCAATGTTTGTATGTTATATACTTCAAACTATTTTTATATTGTAAATTTACAAGGCACTGCCGTCGTTGAGCTCAATGATGACTTGCTGGCAAAATATGGGGTGAAGAACAATATGACCTGGTATATGGACATACATACTTGGCTGCTTTGAGTTACTTTAAGGATTCACGCCCCTTTTCACTTGCAATTATTCATCAAAATATTTTAAATAGATAATTTAACTTGGGCAAAATTAATAAAAAAAAAACGATGTTAAAGGAAAGAAAGGACAATTTAGGAACCCCTCTAGGGTACCCCTTAAGTCGCTCTCTGGTTTCTAAATTATGCAAATTCAAAATCCTTGTGGCTCGCCCATCTCAGAGAAGCAATTCTCCAATTTGGACCTCTTTGGGTCGTGGTCGACTCATTCGAGACGGCGTTCAATCTTTTGGCCACAGTTTGTCTCAAAGGGAAACTTCCACCTAGTGGTATTCATGGCCTAACACTCTAATGGGAAACAAGCAGCTCGTCATATGAGGGCAATTTTGGATCCTAGGGTAGCTTATCTTTCCGATTGTGCTGATACATTTTGGTTCAAAGGCCAATAAAAGTA